>WNGS01158027.1:262-51367 GCA_020271785.1 Procambarus virginalis
CAAAGCCTAAGTAAAAATCGGGCAGAAAATCTTGCAATAGTCGCTGAAATTAAGAGGCTGTGAGAGTACTTACCAATCAGGGAAGAGTCATCAAGTTTCTGTGGATCCCCTCCCATGTTGGGATATGTGGGAATGAACGAGCAGATGTGCTGGCCGCTGAAGGCGCCGAAGAGACCATATTGAATACTTCATACCAAGACTCTACTACAAATTAGAGGTATTGTCAGGCAACATCACCGTGACAAGGTAACTGAGGAAAGGAGGATAGAAGCACAAACCAGTGAATCTGTACGATGGTACAACATGGTTGCAGCTGGCAATCCCAATCATTATGGCCGAAGAGGAGGAGGACGAGGAAGAGAATCAGTAATAGCGAGAATCCGTCTTGGATACAAATATCCATGGAGATATGGAATGGAAACAACAGTTGATCAGTGAAGTTGCAGAATCTGTGGTGAGAGTGATGGTCACCGCCTTGACCACTATCTACTTGAATGTGAACACCTGAGAGACATCAGAAATATATGTAGAATAATAAACCCCACATTGTTTGAGTTAGGAAAACACTATTTGTCAAATATTGATACTGTTCTTAAAAGATTTCCCCATTTTGCACCCGCAAGATAACGTAAGCTTTTAAGGGTTGATAGATGTTAATCTTCTTGTTTGAGGAGCTGTTCACTTGAGACAGTTAAGCAAATCCCAGCTGTGTCTGGGTACAAGTGACAGGATGAACAACCCAGCGGGTTTTCTTCCTATTGGGGTGTGTTGTACATGCTGCTATGGCTACACAGTTGGTGGTACAAGAAGCCAGGAGGTCTAAAGTCCTTTACGGTTTCACATTCATCAATGTAGTGTTCTAGTGAGTGCATTAAAGGTTTATCACAGAGTTTACAATCTGAGTATTCTGGTAGTGGCTCAGCCTCACTAACCTGCCAGATGTGTCTATAGCCAAGGCGAATTCGCGCAATGACTACATCACATTGCCTGGTTCGGCTACTATGCCGACCATACAAATACCTATTATTACAAAACTTGTCATAACTTTTAATACTGCAGCTTTCAGGTCTCTGGGCATTTCTTAGTTCTTCTAAATCTGAATTAATTTCTTTAATTTGTATGTTTCTAATAACTGCATTAGATAGTCCAAAGTCATAATCAATGTTTTCTTTCCTGCAAGCCTCATTGGCCAATCGATCTACGAAGTCATGTTTTCCATGGCGGTGTGTCCACTCACAAGATGAGTGGCGCTGCCCAATAAACTCGCCCCTCGGGGCAAAATTTAAATTTAAATGTAGAGCACATGGCAGAGATAAAGGGGGAGGGAGGGTTTTGGGCCTCATGGGAGGGTAGGAGGTGGGGGGGGGATGGTATCACCATATCAATGATATGGTGACACCATGATCCTGGGGACCATATGACCCCGTCACACAGGATGGTTAGTCATACAGAGGCATGTGATAAGAAGTCTACACTGGCAGACTCTGGTGTAATATGAGGATATCTTCAAGATCACGAGAGGTAATAAAGTGATGCTTTATTACAAAGCTCCAGGTACCTCATGCCAGCGGGTCTGAATGGTCTACTAACTGGGCATTCGGTGATGTAGTGTGGGAGATCATGCCACGGTTCCTGCTCATAGAGTTTGCACCTGGAGTGCTCAGGATTGGATCCGTCACCTGTAGCCACGACAGCCGGCTAGCCAGGTGGTCGTGGTACCTTCCCTGGCCGGCTGCGTGGCTCCGGCCTCGCCCAGTCAGCCGGCTTGCCAGGTGGTCTTTGTACCTTCCCTGGCCGGCTGCGTGGCTCCGGCCTCGCCCAGACAGCCGGCTCGCCAGAAGCTGCTTAAGTGGGCGATAAACACCAGTCATTAATGATGATGCATGAGCTGCCTCTCATGTTGATCCCCGCTCTTAGTGAGTGGTGAGGGTGGTGGTGGTGAGTGTTGAGGGTGGTGGTGGTGAGTTGTGAGTGGTGAGGGTGGTGGTGGTGGTGAGGGTGGTTGTGAGAGAGTGTCTCTCAAGATTCTCCCACAGCTGATTTGAATGGCTCATTGCAGTACACAGTGCACTGATCTTCGTGCACAAGGCCCTATCTCTCTTAACCCTGGATAGTGACCTGGCATGTTGGGTATCTCCAGAATGCCCACGTAACCAGGAACACTTTCATAATACAGAGGCCGCCGTATGTCCAGGCAGGAAGTAGATACAGGGAGTTAAGCATACTTGCCACCAAAGGGTCAGTGAGTACATTGGCCGGTGTGGAGCGTGAGAGAGGAGAGGGAACCCCTGTGAGGCGACAGTGTGACCCTGAGGTCGAGATGGAGAATAACAGCGATAACGTGTTCGTGACGTGTTCATGATGTCACCTCTCCTACTGATCATCGAACGGTCAATATGATTGGTTCCCACTCATTTGCTGCAATGCTATTGGTCAAATTGTAACTCTTTTTGTGCTGTGTGCCACGAGATGCCCAGCAGCCCTTGCAGAGTATTCACATGAGGGAGACCTTACCCAGAGGACGTGTAGCTGTTCTGTCTATCGGCCAGTAGACTGAACACCGTCCATTCCTCACCGTCAAGTTAAACTCAGAGTCTTTTCGATATACCCACACTCGCCCAGAATCACGAGTGTGAATATGTTGTTCAGAAGCCTAAAGTGACAAATCTCCAAAGCGAAACAGACTGGTATCAGGAAACCCCTGGTGACAAAGATCGTTGTGAGTGAACTAAGGCAGTGCTGCCACCTAAGTAATCTGTGTGTGACTTTACCACAGTGTACCTGTACCACAGTGTACAGTGTAGTGCATGGTACCACGGCCGCCGCCGCTCTCACTGTACCACGTGACGTCACCACCCTTACTCACCGCTAGTGCCAAGTGTGTGTGCGTGTGTCTGTCTGTTAAGCATACAGCACGCCCTCCTGTCACGTGTCAAGTACGGTTTGTGGGAAAACCTGTCGTCAA
This sequence comes from Procambarus virginalis, assembly GCA_020271785.1. Taxonomy (NCBI): domain Eukaryota; kingdom Metazoa; phylum Arthropoda; class Malacostraca; order Decapoda; family Cambaridae; genus Procambarus; species Procambarus virginalis. The sequence continues at coordinate 3,228 of WNGS01158027.1, forward strand.
TGGTCTCACTTAAGAACGAGGAAACCAGCTATCAGGCCACCTACGAGTGCTTGTATGAATGTGCCTGAGTGAGTGAGTAAGGAAGGTACCTTATCTGTAAGTACAAGATCTTGTCATTGTTTTATTGTGTTTTTGTTGATCTGAGGTATCAACCACAGTTCTCACCTTTTTATACCTGTCACAAGTTATAGGTGAATCGACGGTGTATGCGTGTTATCTGTGTGGTATCACGGCATTTCACTCGTCTGTGAATGTGAGCTTCACATACACCACACATTTAGTTATTGTGTGTGATTATTATTGTGCATGTTATTGCCTGTCCCATTGACAGTGTATTTGTGATTTATTGCATATCATCATTACGCGAGTAACCGGTTGGAACTCTTGTGATCCCTTTGCATACCGGCAGTTAGGTTGCCGTGTTAGTGATTGGCTGTCAACTGTGTTAAGTTAGGTGTTTCTCCACGAGTGGATACGAGTCGATTAGCCAGACGTCAAGAGTCTCGCTAATGCAACCATAGCTTTGCCGACGCCAATCTAAAGTAAAGCAGCACCCTTTGTATTAGTAGTTAATTAATAAATAACTACTGTTAAGCTTTATGCGGTGTTTCCGTTGAATACTGAATACTGCCAATATTACTCAAGCCTTCAGCTCTAAGTGTCTTCAACACCGAGTTGCCTGTAAGTCACTAAACTATAAATGTGATGGGAGTCCCTAGGAGTCCCTTAAAGTGTTACATCATTGAGGAGATTCCAACGACCAACGTGGAGCAGGACCAGGTGAAGCTAGTCTGAGAAGAGTTCCTCAAGGACTCTAACTCGACCTTGCTCCAGGCCCTGTACGGTTGCTCTCGTATTTTCTATTCTGCTAATTCCGACAGTTTCGTGAAGCGTCTGCCAAATGTACATTGGCGACGTACGCATGCAGTCGTGACGGCAAAAAAGAAAACACAGAATGGTGGTGGTAGTTGTGAGTGGTGAGGGTGGTGAGTGTTGAGGGTGGTGGTGGTGAGTGGTGAGGGTGGTGAGTGTTGAGGGTGGTGGTGGTGAGTGGTGAGGGTGGTGAGAGTTGAGGGTGGTGGTGGTGAGTGTGAGGGTGGTGGTGGTGAGTGGTGAGGGTGGTGGTGGTGAGTGGTGAGGGTGGTGGTGAGTGGTGAGGGTGGTGAGTGTNGCAGTAAGATGGTGCACTCTTGCAGCAGTAAGATGGTGCACTCTTGCAGTAAGATGGTGCACTCTTGCAGCAGTAAGATGGTGCACTCTGCTGCAGTAAGATGGTGCACTCTTGCAGTAAGATGGTGCACTCTTGCAGCAGTAAGATGGTGCACTCTTGCAGCAGTAAGATGGTGCACTCTTGCAGCAGTAAGATGGTGCACTCTTCTGCAGTAAGATGGTGCACTCTTGCAGTAAGATGGTGCACTCTGCAGCAGTAAGATGGTGCACTCTTGCAGCAGTAAGATGGTGCACTCTTGCAGCAGTAAGATGGTGCACTCTTGCAGCAGTAAGATGGTGCACTCTTGCAGCAGTAAGATGGTGCACTCTTGCAGCAGTAAGATGGTGCACTCTTGCGCAGTAAGATGGTGCACTCTTGCGCAGTAAGATGGTGCACTCTTGCAGCAGTAAGATGGTGCACTCTTGCAGTAAGATGGTGCACTCTTGCAGCAGTAAGATGGTGCACTCTTACAGCAGTAAGATGGTGCACTCTTGCAGCAGTAAGATGGTGCACTCTTGCAGTAAGATTGTGCACTCTTGCAGCAGTAAGATGGTGCACTCTTGCAGCAGCAAGATGGTGCACTCTTGCAGCAGTAAGATGGTGCACTCTTACAGCAGTAAGATGGTGCACTCTTGCAGCAGTAAGATGGTGCACTCTTGCAGCAGTAAGATGGTGCACTCTTGCAGTAAGATGGTGCACTCTTGCAGCAGTAAGATGGTGCACTCTTGCAGCAGTAAGATGGTGCACTCTTGCAGCAGTAAGATGGTGCACTCTTGCAGTAAGATGGTGCACTCTTGCAGTAAGATGGTGCACTCTTACAGCAGTAAGATGGTGCACTCTTGCAGCAGCAAGATGGTGCACTCTCGCAGCAGTAAGATGGTGCACTCTTGCAGTAAGATGGTGCACTCTTGCAGTAAGATGGTGCACTCTTGCAGTAAGATGGTGCACTCTTGCAGCAGTAAGATGGTGCACTCTTGCTGCAGTAAGATGGTGCACTCTTGCAGCAGTAAGATGGTGCACTCTTGCAGCAGTAAGATGGTGCACTCTTGCAGTAAGATGGTGCACTCTTGCAGCAGTAAGATGGTGCACTCTTGCAGCAGTAAGATGGTGCACTCTTACAGCAGTAAGATGGTGCACTCTTGCAGCAGTAAGATGGTGCACTCTTGCAGCAGTAAGATGGTGCACTCTTGCAGCAGTAAGATGGTGCACTCTTGCTGCAGTAAGATGGTGCACTCTTGCTGCAGTAAGATGGTGCACTCTTGCAGCAGTAAGATGGTGCACTCTTGCAGTAAGATGGTGCACTCTTGCAGTAAGATGGTGCACTCTTGCAGCAGTAAGATGGTGCACTCTTGCTGCAGTAAGATGGTGCACTCTTGCTGCAGTAAGATGGTGCACTCTTGCAGCAGTAAGATGGTGCACTCTTGCAGCAGTAAGATGGTGCACTCTTGCAGCAGTAAGATGGTGCACTCTTGCAGCAGTAAGATGGTGCACTCTTGCAGCAGTAAGATGGTGCACTCTTGCAGCAGTAAGATGGTGCACTCTTGCAGCAGTAAGATGGTGCACTCTTGCAGCAGTAAGATGGTGCACTCTTGCTGTAAGATGGTGCACTCTTGCAGCAGTAAGATGGTGCACTCTTGCAGCAGTAAGATGGTGCACTCTTGCAGCAGTAAGATGGTGCACTCTTGCAGCAGTAAGATGGTGCACTCTTGCAGCAGTAAGATGGTGCACTCTTGCAGCAGTAAGATGGTGCACTCTTGCAGCAGTAAGATGGTGCACTCTTGCAGCAGTAAGATGGTGCACTCTTGCAGCAGTAAGATGGTGCACTCTTGCAGCAGTAAGATGGTGCACTCTTGCAGCAGTAAGATGGTGCACTCTTGCTGTAAGATGGTGCACTCTTGCTGCAGTAAGATGGTGCACTCTTGCTGCTGTAAGATGGTGCACTCTTGCTGCAGTAAGATGGTGCACTCTTGCAGCAGTAAGATGGTGCACTCTTGCTGTAAGATGGTGCACTCTTGCTGTAAGATGGTGCACTCTTGCTGCAGTAAGATGGTGCACTCTTGCTGTAAGATGGTGCACTCTTGCTGTAAGATGGTGCACTCTTGCTGTAAGATGGTGCACTCTTGCTGCAGTAAGATGGTGCACTCTTGCAGCAGTAAGATGGTGCACTCTTGCTGCAGTAAGATGGTGCACTCTTGCTGCAGTAAGATGGTGCACTCTTGCTGCAGTAAGATGGTGCACTCTTGCTGCAGTAAGATGGTGCACTCTTGCTGCAGTAAGATGGTGCACTCTTGCTGCAGTAAGATGGTGCACTCTTGCTGCAGTAAGATGGTGCACTCTTGCAGCAGTAAGATGGTGCACTCTTGCTGCTGTAAGATGGTGCACTCTTGCTGCAGTAAGATGGTGCACTCTTGCTGCAGTAAGATGGTGCACTCTTGCAGCAGTAAGATGGTGCACTCTTGCTGCAGTAAGATGGTGCACTCTTGCAGCAGTAAGATGGTGCACTCTTGCAGCAGTAAGATGGTGCACTCTTGCAGCAGTAAGATGGTGCACTCTTGCTGCAGTAAGATGGTGCACTCTTGCAGCAGTAAGATGGTGCACTCTTGCAGCAGTAAGATGGTGCACTCTTGCAGCAGTAAGATGGTGCACTCTTGCAGCAGTAAGATGGTGCACTCTTGCAGCAGTAAGATGGTGCACTCTTGCTGTAAGATGGTGCACTCTTGCTGCAGTAAGATGGTGCACTCTTGCAGCAGTAAGATGGTGCACTCTTGCTGTAAGATGGTGCACTCTTGCTGCAGTAAGATGGTGCACTCTTGCTGCAGTAAGATGGTGCACTCTTGCTGCAGTAAGATGGTGCACTCTTGCTGTAAGATGGTGCACTCTTGCTGTAAGATGGTGCACTCTTGCTGCAAGATGGTGCACTCTTGCAGCAGTAAGATGGTGCACTCTTGCTGTAAGATGGTGCACTCTTGCTGCAGTAAGATGGTGCACTCTTGCTGTAAGATGGTGCACTCTTGCAGCAGTAAGATGGTGCACTCTTGCAGTAAGATGGTGCACTCTTGCTGCAGTAAGATGGTGCACTCTTGCTGCAGTAAGATGGTGCACTCTTGCTGTAAGATGGTGCACTCTTGCTGTAAGATGGTGCACTCTTGCTGCAGTAAGATGGTGCACTCTTGCAGTAAGATGGTGCACTCTTGCTGCAGTAAGATGGTGCACTCTTGCTGCTGTAAGATGGTGCACTCTTGCTGCAGTAAGATGGTGCACTCTTGCTGTAAGATGGTGCACTCTTGCTGCAGTAAGATGGTGCACTCTTGCTGTAAGATGGTGCACTCTTGCTGTAAGATGGTGCACTCTTGCAGCAGTAAGATGGTGCACTCTTGCTGTAAGATGGTGCACTCTTGCAGCAGTAAGATGGTGCACTCTTGCAGCAGTAAGATGGTGCACTCTTGCTGCAGTAAGATGGTGCACTCTTGCAGTAAGATGGTGCACTCTTGCAGCAGTAAGATGGTGCACTCTTGCAGCAGTAAGATGGTGCACTCTTGCTGCAGTAAGATGGTGCACTCTTGCAGCAGTAAGATGGTGCACTCTTGCAGCAGTAAGATGGTGCACTCTTGCAGCAGTAAGATGGTGCACTCTTGCTGCAGTAAGATGGTGCACTCTTGCAGCAGTAAGATGGTGCACTCTTGCAGCAGTAAGATGGTGCACTCTTGCAGCAGTAAGATGGTGCACTCTTGCAGCAGTAAGATGGTGCACTCTTGCTGTAAGATGGTGCACTCTTGCAGCAGTAAGATGGTGCACTCTTGCAGCAGTAAGATGGTGCACTCTTGCAGCAGTAAGATGGTGCACTCTTGCAGCAGTAAGATGGTGCACTCTTGCAGCAGTAAGATGGTGCACTCTTGCTGCAGTAAGATGGTGCACTCTTGCAGCAGTAAGATGGTGCACTCTTGCAGCAGTAAGATGGTGCACTCTTGCAGCAGTAAGATGGTGCACTCTTGCTGCAGTAAGATGGTGCACTCTTGCAGCAGTAAGATGGTGCACTCTTGCAGCAGTAAGATGGTGCACTCTTGCTGCAGTAAGATGGTGCACTCTTGCAGTAAGATGGTGCACTCTGCAGCAGTAAGATGGTGCACTCTTGTGCAGTAAGATGGTGCACTCTTGCAGCAGTAAGATGGTGCACTCTTGCAGCAGTAAGATGGTGCACTCTTGCTGCAGTAAGATGGTGCACTCTTGCAGCAGTAAGATGGTGCACTCTTGCAGCAGTAAGATGGTGCACTCTTGCAGCAGTAAGATGGTGCACTCTTGCAGTAAGATGGTGCACTCTTGCTGTAAGATGGTGCACTCTTGCAGTAAGATGGTGCACTCTTGCAGTAAGATGGTGCACTCTTGCTGTAAGATGGTGCACTCTTGCAGCAGTAAGATGGTGCACTCTTGCAGCAGTAAGATGGTGCACTCTTGCTGTAAGATGGTGCACTCTTGCAGTAAGATGGTGCACTCTTGCAGTAAGATGGTGCACTCTTGCTGTAAGATGGTGCACTCTTGCAGTAAGATGGTGCACTCTTGCAGCAGTAAGATGGTGCACTCTTGCAGCAGTAAGATGGTGCACTCTTGCAGCAGTAAGATGGTGCACTCTTGCAGCAGTAAGATGGTGCACTCTTGCAGCAGTAAGATGGTGCACTCTTGCAGTAAGATGGTGCACTCTTGTGCAGTAAGATGGTGCACTCTTGTAGCAGTAAGATGGTGCACTCTTGCAGCAGTAAGATGGTGCACTCTTGCAGCAGTAAGATGGTGCACTCTTGCAGCAGTAAGATGGTGCACTCTTGCAGCAGTAAGATGGTGCACTCTTGCTGCAGTAAGATGGTGCACTCTTGCTGCAGTAAGATGGTGCACTCTTGCAGCAGTAAGATGGTGCACTCTTGCAGCAGTAAGATGGTGCACTCTTGCAGCTGTAAGATGGTGCACTCTTGCAGCAGTAAGATGGTGCACTCTTGCTGCAGTAAGATGGTGCACTCTTGCAGCAGTAAGATGGTGCACTCTTGCAGCAGTAAGATGGTGCACTCTTGCTGCAGTAAGATGGTGCACTCTTGCAGCAGTAAGATGGTGCACTCTTGCAGCAGTAAGATGGTGCACTCTTGCAGCAGTAAGATGGTGCACTCTTGCTGTAAGATGGTGCACTCTTGCTGTAAGATGGTGCACTCTTGCAGCAGTAAGATGGTGCACTCTTGCAGCAGTAAGATGGTGCACTCTTGCTGCAGTAAGATGGTGCACTCTTGCAGCAGTAAGATGGTGCACTCTTGCAGCAGTAAGATGGTGCACTCTTGCTGCAGTAAGATGGTGCACTCTTGCTGCAGTAAGATGGTGCACTCTTGCTGCAGTAAGATGGTGCACTCTTGCAGCAGTAAGATGGTGCACTCTTGCTGCAGTAAGATGGTGCACTCTTGCTGCAGTAAGATGGTGCACTCTTGCAGCAGTAAGATGGTGCACTCTTGCAGCAGTAAGATGGTGCACTCTTGCTGTAAGATGGTGCACTCTTGCTGTAAGATGGTGCACTCTTGCAGCAGTAAGATGGTGCACTCTTGCAGCAGTAAGATGGTGCACTCTTGCAGCAGTAAGATGGTGCACTCTTGCTGCAGTAAGATGGTGCACTCTTGCAGCAGTAAGATGGTGCACTCTTGCTGCAGTAAGATGGTGCACTCTTGCGCAGTAAGATGGTGCACTCTTGCAGCAGTAAGATGGTGCACTCTTGCAGCAGTAAGATGGTGCACTCTTGCTGCAGTAAGATGGTGCACTCTTGCAGCAGTAAGATGGTGCACTCTTGCTGCAGTAAGATGGTGCACTCTTGCTGCAGTAAGATGGTGCACTCTTGCAGCAGTAAGATGGTGCACTCTTGCTGCAGTAAGATGGTGCACTCTTGCAGCAGTAAGATGGTGCACTCTTGCAGCAGTAAGATGGTGCACTCTTGCAGCAGTAAGATGGTGCACTCTTGCAGCAGTAAGATGGTGCACTCTTGCAGCAGTAAGATGGTGCACTCTTGCAGCAGTAAGATGGTGCACTCTTGCAGCAGTAAGATGGTGCACTCTTGCAGCAGTAAGATGGTGCACTCTTGCAGCAGTAAGATGGTGCACTCTTGCTGCAGTAAGATGGTGCACTCTTGCAGTAAGATGGTGCACTCTTGCTGCAGTAAGATGGTGCACTCTTGCAGCAGTAAGATGGTGCACTCTTGCTGCAGTAAGATGGTGCACTCTTGCAGCAGTAAGATGGTGCACTCTTGCTGTAAGATGGTGCACTCTTGCTGCAGTAAGATGGTGCACTCTTGCAGCAGTAAGATGGTGCACTCTTGCAGCAGTAAGATGGTGCACTCTTGCTGCAGTAAGATGGTGCACTCTTGCAGCAGTAAGATGGTGCACTCTTGCTGTAAGATGGTGCACTCTTGCAGCAGTAAGATGGTGCACTCTTGCTGCAGTAAGATGGTGCACTCTTGCAGCAGTAAGATGGTGCACTCTTGCTGTAAGATGGTGCACTCTTGCTGCAGTAAGATGGTGCACTCTTGCAGCAGTAAGATGGTGCACTCTTGCTGCAGTAAGATGGTGCACTCTTGCTGTAAGATGGTGCACTCTTGCAGCAGTAAGATGGTGCACTCTTGCTGCAGTAAGATGGTGCACTCTTGTAGCAGTAAGATGGTGCACTCTTGCTGCAGTAAGATGGTGCACTCTTGTAGCAGTAAGATGGTGCACTCTTGTAGCAGTAAGATGGTGCACTCTTGCTGCAGTAAGATGGTGCACTCTTGCTGCAGTAAGATGGTGCACTCTTGCAGCAGTAAGATGGTGCACTCTTGCTGCAGTAAGATGGTGCACTCTTGTAGCAGTAAGATGGTGCACTCTTGTAGCAGTAAGATGGTGCACTCTTGTAGCAGTAAGATGGTGCACTCTTGCTGCAGTAAGATGGTGCACTCTTGTAGCAGTAAGATGGTGCACTCTTGCAGCAGTAAGATGGTGCACTCTTGTAGCAGTAAGATGGTGCACTCTTGCAGCAGTAAGATGGTGCACTCTTGCAGCAGTAAGATGGTGCACTCTTGCTGTAAGATGGTGCACTCTTGCAGCAGTAAGATGGTGCACTCTTGCAGCAGTAAGATGGTGCACTCTTGTAGCAGTAAGATGGTGCACTCTTGCAGCAGTAAGATGGTGCACTCTTGCAGCAGTAAGATGGTGCACTCTTGTAGCAGTAAGATGGTGCACTCTTGTAGCAGTAAGATGGTGCACTCTTGCAGCAGTAAGATGGTGCACTCTTGCTGTAAGATGGTGCACTCTTGCAGCAGTAAGATGGTGCACTCTTGCTGTAAGATGGTGCACTCTTGCTGTAAGATGGTGCACTCTTGCTGTAAGATGGTGCACTCTTGCAGCAGTAAGATGGTGCACTCTTGCAGCAGTAAGATGGTGCACTCTTGCTGTAAGATGGTGCACTCTTGCTGTAAGATGGTGCACTCTTGCTGCAGTAAGATGGTGCACTCTTGTAGCAGTAAGATGGTGCACTCTTGCTGTAAGATGGTGCACTCTTGCTGCAGTAAGATGGTGCACTCTTGCTGCAGTAAGATGGTGCACTCTTGCTGTAAGATGGTGCACTCTTGCAGCAGTAAGATGGTGCACTCTTGCAGCAGTAAGATGGTGCACTCTTGCTGCAGTAAGATGGTGCACTCTTGCTGCAGTAAGATGGTGCACTCTTGCTGCAGTAAGATGGTGCACTCTTGCAGCAGTAAGATGGTGCACTCTTGCTGCAGTAAGATGGTGCACTCTTGCAGCAGTAAGATGGTGCACTCTTGCTGCTGTAAGATGGTGCACTCTTGCAGCAGTAAGATGGTGCACTCTTGCAGCAGTAAGATGGTGCACTCTTGCAGCAGTAAGATGGTGCACTCTTGCAGCAGTAAGATGGTGCACTCTTGCAGCAGTAAGATGGTGCACTCTTGCTGCAGTAAGATGGTGCACTCTGCAGCAGTAAGATGGTGCACTCTTGCTGCAGTAAGATGGTGCACTCTTGCTGCGTAAGATGGTGCACTCTTGCAGCAGTAAGATGGTGCACTCTTGCAGCAGTAAGATGGTGCACTCTTGCTGTAAGATGGTGCACTCTTGCAGCAGTAAGATGGTGCACTCTTGCAGCAGTAAGATGGTGCACTCTTGCAGCAGTAAGATGGTGCACTCTTGCTGCAGTAAGATGGTGCACTCTTGCAGCAGTAAGATGGTGCACTCTTGCAGCAGTAAGATGGTGCACTCTTGCTGCAGTAAGATGGTGCACTCTTGCAGCAGTAAGATGGTGCACTCTTGCAGCAGTAAGATGGGCACTCTTGCAGCTGTAAGATGGTGCACTCTTGCTGCAGTAAGATGGTGCACTCTTGCAGCAGTAAGATGGTGCACTCTTGCAGCAGTAAGATGGTGCACTCTTGCTGCAGTAAGATGGTGCACTCTTGCTGCAGTAAGATGGTGCACTCTTGCAGCAGTAAGATGGTGCACTCTTGCTGCAGTAAGATGGTGCACTCTTGCAGCAGTAAGATGGTGGTGCACTCTTGCAGCAGTAAGATGGTGCACTCTTGCAGCAGTAAGATGGTGCACTCTTGCTGTAAGATGGTGCACTCTTGCTGCAGTAAGATGGTGCACTCTTGCAGCAGTAAGATGGTGCACTCTTGCTGCAGTAAGATGGTGCACTCTTGCAGTAAGATGGTGCACTCTTGCTGCAGTAAGATGGTGCACTCTTGCAGCAGTAAGATGGTGCACTCTTGCTGTAAGATGGTGCACTCTTGCAGCAGTAAGATGGTGCACTCTTGCAGCAGTAAGATGGTGCACTCTTGCTGCAGTAAGATGGTGCACTCTTGCAGCAGTAAGATGGTGCACTCTTGCAGCAGTAAGATGGTGCACTCTTGCAGCAGTAAGATGGTGCACTCTTGCTGTAAGATGGTGCACTCTTGCAGCAGTAAGATGGTGCACTCTTGCAGCAGTAAGATGGTGCACTCTGCTGTAAGATGGTGCACTCTTGCTGCAGTAAGATGGTGCACTCTTGCAGCAGTAAGATGGTGCACTCTTGTAGCAGTAAGATGGTGCACTCTTGCAGCTGTAAGATGTGCACTCTTGCAGCTGTAAGATGGTGCACTCTTGCTGTAAGATGGTGTGCTCTTGCAGCAGTAAGATGGTGCACTCTTGCGTAAGATGGTGCACTCTTGCAGCAGTAAGATGGTGCACTCTTGCTGTAAGATGGTGGTGCACTCTTGCAGCAGTAAGATGGTGCACTCTTGCTGTAAGATGGTGCACTCTTGCTGCAGTAAGATGGTGCACTCTTGCAGCAGTAAGATGGTGCACTCTTGCAGCAGTAAGATGGTGCACTCTTGCAGCAGTAAGATGGTGCACTCTTGCAGCTGTAAGATGGTGCACTCTTGTAGCAGTAAGATGGTGCACTCTTGCAGCTGTAAGATGGTGCACTCTTGCAGCAGTAAGATGGTGCACTCTTGCTGTAAGATGGTGCACTCTTGCAGCTGTAAGATGGTGCACTCTTGCTGTAAGATGGTGCACTCTTGTGCAGTAAGATGGTGCACTCTTGCAGCAGTAAGATGGTGCACTCTTGCAGCAGTAAGATGGTGCACTTGCAGCAGTAAGATGGTGCACTCTTGCAGCAGTAAGATGGTACACTCTTGCTGCAGTAAGATGGTGCACTCTTGCAGCAGTAAGATGGTGCACTCTTGCAGCAGTAAGATGGTGCACTCTTGCAGCAGTAAGATGGTGCACTCTTGCAGCTGTAAGATGGTGCACTCTTGCAGCAGTAAGATGGTGCACTCTTGTAGCAGTAAGATGGTGCACTCTTGCTGTAAGATGGTGCACTCTTGCAGCTGTAAGATGGTGCACTCTTGCTGTAAGATGGTGCACTCTTGCAGCAGTAAGATGGTGCACTCTTGCAGCAGTAAGATGGTGCACTCTTGCAGCTGTAAGATGGTGCACTCTTGTAGCAGTAAGATGGTGCACTCTTGCAGCAGTAAGATGGTGCACTCTTGCTGTAAGATGGTGCACTCTTGCGCAGTAAGATGGTGCACTCTTGCAGCAGTAAGATGGTGCACTCTTGCTGCAGTAAGATGGTGCACTCTTGCAGCAGTAAGATGGTGCACTCTTGCAGCAGTAAGATGGTGCACTCTTGCAGCAGTAAGATGGTGCACTCTTGCAGCAGTAAGATGGTGCACTCTTGCTGTAAGATGGTGCACTCTTGCAGCAGTAAGATGGTGCACTCTTGCAGCAGTAAGATGGTGCACTCTTGCTGTAAGATGGTGCACTCTTGCTGCAGTAAGATGGTGCACTCTTGCTGCAGTAAGATGTGCACTCTTGCTGTAAGATGGTGCACTCTTGCAGCAGTAAGATGGTGCACTCTTGCTTAAGATGGTGCACTCTTGCTGCAGAGATGGTGCACTCTTGCTGCAGTAAGATGGTGCACTCTTGCTGTAAGATGGTGCACTCTTGCTGCAGTAAGATGGTGCACTCTTGCTGTAAGATGGTGCACTCTTGCAGCAGTAAGATGGTGCACTCTTGCTGCAGTAAGATGGTGCACTCTTGCANCGTGCTGGTACGAGCCGGTACGTGCTGGTACGTGCCGGTACGTGCTGGTACGTGCTGGTGCGTGCTGGTACGAGCCGGTACGTGCTGGTACGTGCCGGTACGTGCTGGTACGTACCGGTACGTGCTGGTACATGCTAGTACGTGCTGGTGCGTGGCGGTACGTGCCGGTACGTGCCGGTACGTGCTGGTACGTGCTGGTGCGTGCTGGTACGTGTTGGTACGTGCTGGTGCGTGCTGGTACGTGCTGTGCGTGCTGGTACGTGCTGGTACGTGCTGGTACGAGCCGGTACGTGCTGGTACGAGCCGGTACGTGCTGGTGCGTGCTGGTACGTGCTGGTACGTGCTGGTACGAGCGGTACGTGCTGGTACGTGCCGGTACGTGCTGGTACGTGCTGGTGCGTGCTGGTACGAGCCGGTACGTGCTGGTACGTGCCGGTACGTGCTGGTACGTACCGGTACGTGCTGGTACATGCTAGTACGTGCTGGTGGTGCGTAGCGGTACGTGCCGGTACGTGCTGGTGCGTGCCGGTACGTGGTGGTGCGTGCCGGTACGTGCTGGTACGTGCTGGTACGTGCCGGTACGTGCTGGTACGTGCCGGTACGTGCTGGTACGTGCTGGTACGTGCCGGTACGTGCTGGTGCGTGCTGGTACGTGCCGGTAAGTGCTGGTGCGTGCTGGTGCGTGCCGGTACGTGCTGGTTACGTGCTGGTACGTGCTAGTGCGTGCCGGTACGTGTTGGTACGTGCCGGTACGTTTGTACGTGCTGGTGCGTGCTGGTGGCGTGCTGGTACGTGCCGGTACGTGCTGGTGCGTGCCGGTACGTGCCGGTACGTGCTGGTGCGTGCTGGTACGTGCCGGTACGTGCTGGTGCGTGCTGGTACGTGCCGGCACGTACCTCATCATCACTCGTCCGTCTTCCCCTCACTCTCATCATCAACCACCAACTGGCACTTTTCCTACCACAGACGTGGCCACACATTTACAATGCTAACCAGCATAAGATGATAACCAGTAAGATGGTGCACTCTTGGTGTAAGATGGTGCACTCTTGCAACAGTAAGATGGTGCACTCTTGCAGCAGTAAGATGGTGCACTCTTGCAACAGTAAGATGGTGCACTCTTGCAGCAGTAAGATGGTGCACTCTTGCAGCAGTAAGATGGTGCACTCTTACAGCAGTAAGATGGTGTACTCTTACAGCAGTAAGATGGTGCACTCTTGCTGTAAGATGGTGCACTCTTGCAGCAGTAAGATGGTGCACTCTTACAGTAAGATGGTGCACTCTTGCAGTAAGATGGTGCACTCTTGCAGCAGTAAGATGGTGCACTCTTGCTGTAAGATGGTGCACTCTTGCTGTAAGATGGTGCACTCTTGCAGCAGTAAGATGGTGCACTCTTGCAGCAGTAAGATGGTGCACTCTTGCAGCAGTAAGATGGTGCACTCTTGCAGCAGTAAGATGGTGCACTCTTGTAGCAGTAAGATGGTGCACTCTTGCAGCAGTAAGATGGTGCACTCTTGCAGTAAGATGGTGCACTCTTGCAGCAGTAAGATGGTGCACTCTTGCAGTAAGATGGTGCACTCTTGCAGCAGTAAGATGGTGCACTCTTGCGCAGTAAGATGGTGCACTCTTGTAGCAGTAAGATGGTGCACTCTTGCAGTAAGATGGTGCACTCTTGTAGCAGTAAGATGGTGCACTCTTGCAGCAGTAAGATGGTGCACTCTTGCAGTAAGATGGTGCACTCTTGCTGTAAGATGGTGCACTCTTGCAGCAGTAAGATGGTGCACTCTTGCAGTAAGATGGTGCACTCTTGCAGTAAGATGGTGCACTCTTGCAGCAGTAAGATGGTGCACTCTTGCAGTAAGATGGTGCACTCTTGCAGCAGTAAGATGGTGCACTCTTGCAGTAAGATGGTGCACTCTTGCAGCTGTAAGATGGTGCACTCTTGCTGCAGTAAGATGGTGCACTCTTGCAGCAGTAAGATGGTGCACTCTTGCTGTAAGATGGTGCACTCTTGCAGCAGTAAGATGGTGCACTCTTGCAGCAGTAAGATGGTGCACTCATGCTGTAAGATGGTGCACTCTTGCAGCAGTAAGATGGTGCACTCTTGCAGCAGTAAGATGGTGCACTCTTGCTGTAAGATGGTGCACTCTTGCTGTAAGATGGTGCACTCTTGCAGTAAGATGGTGCACTCTTGCAGCAGTAAGATGGTGCACTCTTGCAGCTGTAAGATGGTGCACTCTTGCAGCAGTAAGATGGTGCACTCTTGCAGCTGTAAGATGGTGCACTCTTGCAGCAGTAAGATGGTGCACTCTTGCTGTAAGATGGTGCACTCTTGCAGCAGTAAGATGGTGCACTCTTGCTGTAAGATGGTGCACTCTTGCAGCTGTAAGATGGTGCACTCTTGCAGCAGTAAGATGGTGCACTCTTGCAGTAAGATGGTGCACTCTTGCTGTAAGATGGTGCACTCTTGCTGTAAGATGGTGCACTCTTGCAGTAAGATGGTGCACTCTTGCAGTAAGATGGTGCACTCTTGCTGTAAGATGGTGCACTCTTGCAGTAAGATGGTGCACTCTTGCAGTAAGATGGTGCACTCTTGCAGTAAGATGGTGCACTCTTGCAGTAAGATGGTGCACTCTTGCTGCAGTAAGATGGTGCACTCTTGCAGCAGTAAGATGGTGCACTCTTGCTGTAAGATGGTGCACTCTTGCAGTAAGATGGTGCACTCTTGCAGTAAGATGGTGCACTCTTGCAGTAAGATGGTGCACTCTTGCAGTAAGATGGTGCACTCTTGCAGTAAGATGGTGCACTCTTGCAGTAAGATGGTGCACTCTTGCAGTAAGATGGTGCACTCTTGCTGCAGTAAGATGGTGCACTCTTGCAGCAGTAAGATGGTGCACTCTTGCTGTAAGATGGTGCACTCTTGCAGTAAGATGGTGCACTCTTGCAGCAGTAAGATGGTGCACTCTTGCAGCAGTAAGATGGTGCACTCTTGCAGCAGTAAGATGGTGCACTCTTGCTGTAAGATGGTGCACTCTTGCTGTAAGATGGTGCACTCTTGCAGTAAGATGGTGCACTCTTGCAGCAGTAAGATGGTGCACTCTTGCAGCAGTAAGATGGTGCACTCTTGCTGTAAGATGGTGCACTCTTGCTGCAGTAAGATGGTGCACTCTTGCTGTAAGATGGTGCACTCTTGCTGTAAGATGGTGCACTCTTGCTGTAAGATGGTGCACTCTTGCAGCAGTAAGATGGTGCACTCTTGCAGTAAGATGGTGCACTCTTGCTGTAAGATGGTGCACTCTTGCTGTAAGATGGTGCACTCTTGCAGTAAGATGGTGCACTCTTGCTGTAAGATGGTGCACTCTTGCAGTAAGATGGTGCACTCTTGCTGTAAGATGGTGCACTCTTGCAGCAGTAAGATGGTGCACTCTTGCAGTAAGATGGTGCACTCTTGCTGTAAGATGGTGCACTCTTGCAGTAAGATGGTGCACTCTGTTGTAAGATGGTGCACTCTTGCAGTAAGATGGTGCACTCTTGCTGTAAGATGGTGCACTCTTGTAGCAGTAAGATGGTGCACTCTTGCAGCAGTAAGATGGTGCACTCTTGTTGTAAGATGGTGCACTCTTGCTGCAGTAAGATGGTGCACTCTTGCAGTAAGATGGTGCACTCTTGCAGTAAGATGGTGCACTCTTGCTGTAAGATGGTGCACTCTTGCAGTAAGATGGTGCACTCTTGCAGCAGTAAGATGGTGCACTCTTGCAGCAGTAAGATGGTGCACTCTTGCAGCAGTAAGATGGTGCACTCTTGCAGCAGTAAGATGGTGCACTCTTGCAGCAGTAAGATGGTGCACTCTTGCTGTAAGATGGTGCACTCTTGCAGCAGTAAGATGGTGCACTCTTGCAGCAGTAAGATGGTGCACTCTTGCAGCAGTAAGATGGTGCACTCTTGCAGCAGTAAGATGGTGCACTCTTGCAGCAGTAAGATGGTGCACTCTTGCTGTAAGATGGTGCACTCTTGCAGCAGTAAGATGGTGCACTCTTGCAGCAGTAAGATGGTGCACTCTTGCAGCAGTAAGATGGTGCACTCTTGCAGCAGTAAGATGGTGCACTCTTGCAGCAGTAAGATGGTGCACTCTTGCAGCAGTAAGATGGTGCACTCTTGCAGCAGTAAGATGGTGCACTCTTGCAGCAGTAAGATGGTGCACTCTTGCTGTAAGATGGTGCACTCTTGCAGCAGTAAGATGGTGCACTCTTGCAGCAGTAAGATGGTGCACTCTTGCAGCAGTAAGATGGTGCACTCTTGCAGCAGTAAGATGGTGCACTCTTGCAGCAGTAAGATGGTGCACTCTTGCAGCAGTAAGATGGTGCACTCTTGCAGCAGTAAGATGGTGCACTCTTGCAGCAGTAAGATGGTGCACTCTTGCAGCAGTAAGATGGTGCACTCTTGCAGCAGTAAGATGGTGCACTCTTGCTGCAGTAAGATGGTGCACTCTTGCAGCAGTAAGATGGTGCACTCTTGCAGCAGTAAGATGGTGCACTCTTGCAGTAAGATGGTGCACTCTTGCAGTAAGATGGTGCACTCTTGCTGTAAGATGGTGCACTCTTGCAGCAGTAAGATGGTGCACTCTTGCTGCAGTAAGATGGTGCACTCTTGCAGCAGTAAGATGGTGCACTCTTGCTGCAGTAAGATGGTGCACTCTTGCTGTAAGATGGTGCACTCTTGCAGCAGTAAGATGGTGCACTCTTGCTGCAGTAAGATGGTGCACTCTTGCAGCAGTAAGATGGTGCACTCTTGCAGCAGTAAGATGGTGCACTCTTGCTGCAGTAAGATGGTGCACTCTTGCAGCAGTAAGATGGTGCACTCTTGCAGCAGTAAGATGGTGCACTCTTGCAGTAAGATGGTGCACTCTTGCAGTAAGATGGTGCACTCTTGCTGTAAGATGGTGCACTCTTGCTGTAAGATGGTGCACTCTTGCAGCAGTAAGATGGTGCACTCTTGCTGTAAGATGGTGCACTCTTGCAGCAGTAAGATGGTGCACTCTTGCAGCAGTAAGATGGTGCACTCTTGCAGCAGTAAGATGGTGCACTCTTGCAGCAGTAAGATGGTGCACTCTTGCTGTAAGATGGTGCACTCTTGCTGTAAGATGGTGCACTCTTGCAGCAGTAAGATGGTGCACTCTTGCAGCAGTAAGATGGTGCACTCTTGCAGCAGTAAGATGGTGCACTCTTGCAGCAGTAAGATGGTGCACTCTTGCAGCAGTAAGATGGTGCACTCTTGCAGCAGTAAGATGGTGCACTCTTGCAGTAAGATGGTGCACTCTTGCAGCAGTAAGATGGTGCACTCTTGCTGTAAGATGGTGCACTCTTGCAGCAGTAAGATGGTGCACTCTTGCAGTAAGATGGTGCACTCTTGCAGCAGTAAGATGGTGCACTCTTGCAGCAGTAAGATGGTGCACTCTTGCAGCAGTAAGATGGTGCACTCTTGCAGCAGTAAGATGGTGCACTCTTGCAGTAAGATGGTGCACTCTTGCAGCAGTAAGATGGTGCACTCTTGCAGTAAGATGGTGCACTCTTGCAGCAGTAAGATGGTGCACTCTTGCAGTAAGATGGTGCACTCTTGCAGTAAGATGGTGCACTCTTGCTGTAAGATGGTGCACTCTTGCTGTAAGATGGTGCACTCTTGCTGCAGTAAGATGGTGCACTCTTGCAGCAGTAAGATGGTGCACTCTTGCTGTAAGATGGTGCACTCTTGCAGCAGTAAGATGGTGCACTCTTGCAGCAGTAAGATGGTGCACTCTTGCAGCAGTAAGATGGTGCACTCTTGCAGCAGTAAGATGGTGCACTCTTGCTGTAAGATGGTGCACTCTTGCAGCAGTAAGATGGTGCACTCTTGCAGCAGTAAGATGGTGCACTCTTGCAGTAAGATGGTGCACTCTTGCAGTAAGATGGTGCACTCTTGCAGCAGTAAGATGGTGCACTCTTGCAGCAGTAAGATGGTGCACTCTTGCAGTAAGATGGTGCACTCTTGCTGCAGTAAGATGGTGCACTCTTGCAGCAGTAAGATGGTGCACTCTTGCAGCAGTAAGATGGTGCACTCTTGCAGTAAGATGGTGCACTCTTGCAGCAGTAAGATGGTGCACTCTTGCAGCAGTAAGATGGTGCACTCTTGCAGTAAGATGGTGCACTCTTGCAGCAGTAAGATGGTGCACTCTTGCAGCAGTAAGATGGTGCACTCTTGCTGCAGTAAGATGGTGCACTCTTGCAGCAGTAAGATGGTGCACTCTTGCAGCAGTAAGATGGTGCACTCTTGCAGCAGTAAGATGGTGCACTCTTGCTGCAGTAAGATGGTGCACTCTTGCAGTAAGATGGTGCACTCTTGCAGTAAGATGGTGCACTCTTGCTGCAGTAAGATGGTGCACTCTTGCAGCAGTAAGATGGTGCACTCTTGCAGCAGTAAGATGGTGCACTCTTGCAGCAGTAAGATGGTGCACTCTTGCTGCAGTAAGATGGTGCACTCTTGCAGCAGTAAGATGGTGCACTCTTGCAGTAAGATGGTGCACTCTTGCAGCAGTAAGATGGTGCACTCTTGCAGCAGTAAGATGGTGCACTCTTGCAGTAAGATGGTGCACTCTTGTAGCAGTAAGATGGTGCACTCTTGCAGCAGTAAGATGGTGCACTCTTGCAGTAAGATGGTGCACTCTTGCAGCAGTAAGATGGTGCACTCTTGCTGCAGTAAGATGGTGCACTCTTGCAGCAGTAAGATGGTGCACTCTTGCAGCAGTAAGATGGTGCACTCTTGCAGTAAGATGGTGCACTCTTGCAGCAGTAAGATGGTGCACTCTTGCTGCAGTAAGATGGTGCACTCTTGCAGCAGTAAGATGGTGCACTCTTGCAGCAGTAAGATGGTGCACTCTTGCAGCAGTAAGATGGTGCACTCTTGCAGCAGTAAGATGGTGCACTCTTGCAGTTAGATGGTGCACTCTTGCAGCAGTAAGATGGTGCACTCTTGCAGCAGTAAGATGGTGCACTCTTGCAGTAAGATGGTGCACTCTTGCTGCAGTAAGATGGTGCACTCTTGCAGCAGTAAGATGGTGCACTCTTGCTGCAGTAAGATGGTGCACTCTTGCTGCAGTAAGATGGTGCACTCTTGCTGCTGTAAGATGGTGCACTCTTGCTGCAGTAAGATGGTGCACTCTTGCAGCAGTAAGATGGTGCACTCTTGCAGCAGTAAGATGGTGCACTCTTGCTGCAGTAAGATGGTGCACTCTTGCAGCAGTAAGATGGTGCACTCTTGCTGTAAGATGGTGCACTCTTGCAGCAGTAAGATGGTGCACTCTTGTAGCAGTAAGATGGTGCACTCTTGCTGTAAGATGGTGCACTCTTGCAGCAGTAAGATGGTGCACTCTTGCAGCAGTAAGATGGTGCACTCTTGCTGTAAGATGGTGCACTCTTGCAGCAGTAAGATGGTGCACTCTTGCTGTAAGATGGTGCACTCTTGCTGTAAGATGGTGCACTCTTGCAGCTGTAAGATGGTGCACTCTTGCTGTAAGATGGTGCACTCTTGCAGCAGTAAGATGGTGCACTCTTGCAGCAGTAAGATGGTGCACTCTTGCTGTAAGATGGTGCACTCTTGTAGCAGTAAGATGGTGCACTCTTGCTGTAAGATGGTGCACTCTTGCAGCAGTAAGATGGTGCACTCTTGCAGCAGTAAGATGGTGCACTCTTGCTGCAGTAAGATGGTGCACTCTTGCAGCAGTAAGATGGTGCACTCTTGCAGCAGTAAGATGGTGCACTCTTGCAGCAGTAAGATGGTGCACTCTTGCTGTAAGATGGTGCACTCTTGTAGCAGTAAGATGGTGCACTCTTGCTGTAAGATGGTGCACTCTTGCAGCAGTAAGATGGTGCACTCTTGCAGCAGTAAGATGGTGCACTCTTACAGCAGTAAGATGGTGCACTCTTGTAGCAGTAAGATGGTGCACTCTTGCTGTAAGATGGTGCACTCTTGCAGCAGTAAGATGGTGCACTCTTGCAGCAGTAAGATGGTGCACTCTTGTAGCAGTAAGATGGTGCACTCTTGCTGTAAGATGGTGCACTCTTGCAGCAGTAAGATGGTGCACTCTTGCAGCAGTAAGATGGTGCACTCTTGTAGCAGTAAGATGGTGCACTCTTGCAGCAGTAAGATGGTGCACTCTTGCAGCAGTAAGATGGTGCACTCTTGCAGCAGTAAGATGGTGCACTCTTGTAGCAGTAAGATGGTGCACTCTTGCTGTAAGATGGTGCACTCTTGCAGCTGTAAGATGGTGCACTCTTGTAGCAGTAAGATGGTGCACTCTTGCTGTAAGATGGTGCACTCTTGCAGCAGTAAGATGGTGCACTCTTGCAGCAGTAAGATGGTGCACTCTTGCTGTAAGATGGTGCACTCTTGCAGCAGTAAGATGGTGCACTCTTGCAGCAGTAAGATGGTGCACTCTTGCTGTAAGATGGTGCACTCTTACAGCAGTAAGATGGTGCACTCTTGCTGTAAGATGGTGCACTCTTGCAGCAGTAAGATGGTGCACTCTTGCAGCAGTAAGATGGTGCACTCTTGCAGCAGTAAGATGGTGCACTCTTGCTGCAGTAAGATGGTGCACTCTTGCAGCAGTAAGATGGTGCACTCTTGCAGCAGTAAGATGGTGCACTCTTGCTGCAGTAAGATGGTGCACTCTTGCTGCAGTAAGATGGTGCACTCTTGCAGCAGTAAGATGGTGCACTCTTGCAGCAGTAAGATGGTGCACTCTTGCTGTAAGATGGTGCACTCTTACAGCAGTAAGATGGTGCACTCTTGCTGTAAGATGGTGCACTCTTGCTGCAGTAAGATGGTGCACTCTTGCTGCAGTAAGATGGTGCACTCTTGCAGCAGTAAGATGGTGCACTCTTGCAGCAGTAAGATGGTGCACTCTTGCAGCAGTAAGAGAGACAAATGCCAGCAGTGGTCCCGTGAGCCACAAGATAGCCATTAGGGGACGATTAAATTCACGGTGAGACTCAACTATTTACGTCTGAGTCATTTAGTTCCACAGAGTTGAACAAGTGACTCAGCGATGGACCGTCTGGTTCCTGCCCGCGTCCAAGCTGTGTAGCCACCTCCCCCCACACAGCCGGAGACCCGCCAGTGAGCAGTTAACATATGGACTCGGTATCAATATTATACATGAAGTTTACGTGTTCCCAAGAGGAGAGGGACCGAGGGAGTCTGCATATTCCCACACCACGCAGGAGAACCCTTCGTCATGGTCAGCCACAAGTTGAATAATGGAGGACATCTGGATTTTCTGGCGGGTAATCCAGTTATGCATTATGCTTGGTACCTGGCACCTGCATGGTACCTGGCACCTGCTTGGTACCTGGCACCTGCATGGTACCTGGCACCTGCGTGGTACCTGGCACCTGCGTGGTACCTGGCACCTGCGTGGTACCTGGCACCTGCGTGGTACCTGGCACCTGCGTGGTACCTCTCACTAGCTCTCTTCTTGTCTAATTGATGGTAGAGGTTTTGCAGAGCAACCCGTCCTCCTAAGGTTTCAAAGGTCAAGAAAACGGTCAGTTTAAAGTGGTCTCTCCTAACCTACCAGACAGAGGACCCAAAACAGAAAACGGGACAGTACGTCACATTCGCCAGCTGCTTCCATTTTTTTAGTACGACGATTTTTGGCCGTATGTAACGCATACGTGCGAAAAGCGACGTTCTTTGTAAGCGAACAGGTAGGTGTGAGTGCTTATGTCTGAGTGAAGTGAAGTACTGTGGTCAAGGGGCACCTCAGGTGTGATATCTGTATCTGTTAACACATGTGTTTACCCTCAGGTGACTTTAAATAGTAAATTGTGATTCTATGGTGAGTGTTATAGGGTGATTGTATGAGATTGTTTACAAACAGGTTTCATTCCACTTATCGCACCCCGCCCTCCTAAGGTTCCTCAACGTCAAGAAACTGTCGTACTAAAGTGCCCTTATCCTAACCTACCAGAGGACCCAAAACAGAAAACGGGACAGTGTGTCAACTTCGCGAGCTGCTGCCATTTTCTAGTACAACGATTTTTGACCTTATTTCTGGCCTTGGGTACAGGGGCCTGACAGCTGAGTGGACAGCGTTTCGGATTCGTAGTCCTGAGGTTCCAGGTTCGATCCCCGGCGGAAACAAATGGGCAAAGTTTCTTTCACCTGATGCATTTGTTTACCTAGTAGTAAATAGGTACCTGGGAGTTAGACAGCGGCTATGGGCTGCTTCCTGGTGATGTGTAACATAAAAAAGCCTGGTTGAGGACCGGGCCGCGGGGACGCTAAGCCCCGAAATCATCTCAAGATAACGTCAAAATGCGACGCTCAATTAAGAGGACGGGTTGACAACACTGAAGTGGCTAAGATTCTTGAAAGTTTTCAAATCATTACTTATCAATGTTGAATTCTGCGAGTAATATATTCAAGTTATTTATTCTTAAGGGGACTTAATTTCCAAATATGTCAAAAATATGCATTAAATGAAAACTAGTTCGATTTCAATGGAACTTTTTCGACAAGTTGTCTATGAGAAGGGTTCATCTGGTCCGAGTCTCAGCATCGGAGCATAAATAGGAAGGGAGAGAATNGCAGTTTTCTTGATTTCTTCCGATAGTTGAGTGGCAACCACCGGCCGGGTCGGACACTTATGAGGTGTCTCTGCTCCTGACTAGTGTTTACGTTGGACGATTGCTGGTTGCCCTGCCTGGTGGTGGCTTGCCACTGACAGGGTGACGTTTGGATTTGTCATGGGGACTTCTCGGCCTCCAGTGAGGAGGGCATTGTCAGCTGGTCTGGCATTTACGGTGCCGGTGCCTGGGCGTCCAGCTGCTTCAGGGCAACCGTGCTGTGGTCAAGTTCCACCTCCAGGCTGCCTTTCAGGCGTTTCTCGGGCGGTGTGAGGGGCGTGTTTACCCTCTCCCTGATTCTGCTGGCTCCATTAAGGTGGTGAATCTTAGTGTTGCCTTCACGTGTGTTATGGTGCATGGTGCCCCTTTGATTTCAGGACGATACCTGGTTGATACCTGGGTGATGGGGTTCTGGGAGTTCTTCTACTCCCAAGCCCGGCCCGAGGCCAGACTTGACTTGTGAGAGTTTGGTCCACCAGGCTGTTGCTTGGAGCGGCCCGCAGACCCACATACCCACCACAGCCCGGTTGGTCCGGCGCTCCTTGGAGAAAATTATCTAGTTTTGTCTTGAAGATGTCCACGGTTGTTCCGGCAATATTTTTTATAGTCGCTGGGAGGACGTTGAACAACTGTGGACCTCTGATGTTTATACAGTGTTCTCTGATTGTGCCTATGGCACCTCTGCTCTTCACTGGTTCTATTCTGCATTTTCTTCCATATCGTTCACTCCAGTATGTTGTTATTATACTGTGTAGATTTGGGACCTGGTCCTCCAGTATTTTCCACGTGTATATTATTTGGTATCTCTCTCGTCTCCTTTCTAGTGAGTACATTGGAGAGCTTTGAGACGATCCCAATTTAGGTGCTTTATCACGTCTATGCGTGCCGTATATGTTCTCTG
The DNA here is from genome assembly GCA_020271785.1 of Procambarus virginalis. Classification (NCBI taxonomy): domain Eukaryota; kingdom Metazoa; phylum Arthropoda; class Malacostraca; order Decapoda; family Cambaridae; genus Procambarus; species Procambarus virginalis. The sequence goes on from WNGS01158027.1 coordinate 26,571, forward strand.
TATTCCCTCTATTTCAGCAATCTCTCCTGCTCTGAAGGGGGAAGTGAGTACTGAGCAGTACTCAAGACGGGACAACACAAGTGATTTGAAGAGTACAACCATTGTGATGGGATCCCTGGATTTGAAGGTTCTCGTAATCCATCCTATCATTTTTCTGGCTGACGCAATATTTGCTTGGTTATGCTCTCTAAACGTTAGGTCGTCGGACATCATTATTCCCAAATCCTTGACATGCTGTTTTCCTACTATGGGCAAATTCGATTGTGTTTTGTACCCTGTATTATGTTTAAGATCCTCATTTTGCCGTACCTGAGTACCTAGATTTATCACTGTTAAACATCATGTTATTTTCTGCTGCCCAATCGAAAACTTTGTTGATATCTGCTTGTAGTTTTTCAATATCTTCCGCAGAGGTAATTTTCATGCTGATTTTTGTGTCATCTGCAAAGGATGACACGAAGTTGTATTTTTGTCTATATCTGATATGAGAATAAGGAACAGCAGTGGTGTAAGGACTGTACCTTGAGGTACAGAGCTTTTAACTGCGCTTGGACTCGATTTTATTTGATTGCCTGCTATTCTTTGTGTTCTGTTCGACGGAAAATTGAGTATCCAGCGTCCTCCTTTACCAGTTATTCTCATTGACCTCATTTTGTATGCTATCACTCCATGATCACATTTGTCGAATACCTTTGCAAAGTCTGTGTATACTACTTCTGCATTTTGCTTTTCTTCTAGAGCTTCTGTGATTTTGTCATAGTGGTTGAGTAACTGTGACAGACAGGATCTTCCCGATCTAAATCCATGTTGTCCTGGTTGTGTAGTTCATTATTTTCCATAAAACTAGAAATTTGATTCCTAATCACTCTTTCAAAAACTTTTATAATGTGTGATGTTAGTGCAACTGGCCTATAATTTTTTGCCAAGGCTTTACTACCTCCGTTGTGCAGAGGAGCTATATCTGCAGATTTAAGTGCAGTTGTTATCTTCCCTGTATCCAGGCTCTTTCTCCATATTACGCTGAGTGCTCGCACTACTGGTACTTTACATTTCTTTATGAATATTGAATTCCATGAGTCAGGCCCAGGAGCTGAGTGCATGGGCATATTGTCAAGTTCTGTTTCAAAGTCTTCCGAGTTTGTGTTAATATCCGTTATATTATCTGCAGCTTGAATGTCATTCATAAAGAAACTGTCTGGATCATCAACTTTCATATTGTTAATTGATGTGCTAAACATAGCTCATACTGGCTTCTTAGAATTTCACTAATTTCTTTGTTGTCCTCTGTGTATGTACCTTCAGTTGTAATTAAAGGTCCAATACTGGTGGAGGTTTTTTATTTTGATTTTGCATATGTGAAAAAATATTTTGTATTTTTCTTTATCTCTTGTATAACTTTCTGTTCCAATTCCATTTCTCAGACTCATATGATCGCTTCAACTTTTGTTCTATTTCTTCGATCTCCCTGTTTAGGTTTATTTTCCTTTCTTGTGATAGTTGTGTCTGCCGAAGCATTTCCGTTATTTTTTTCCTTCTCCTGTACAGTCGTCTGCGTTCTCTTTCTAGCGTGGTCCTCTTTCTGACCCTCCTCACAGGCACGTGCATCAAGCAGACCTTGTAAGCTTCAGCTGTCAGTTGAGCTATTCCCTGTGTGGGAGTTTTGTCGCTTAAGACCGTCTCCCATTGAATGTTTGCAAGGTCTACATTTATTTTTTCCCAGTCGATCCTCTTATTGTTGAAATTGAATTGATTGAATACCCTTCTCGCTTGTTGGGTCTCTTAGACCTACTACCGTTATTTATGCTAGTTCGCACTTTAATGAGCTTATGGTCTGAGTATGTAGTATCTGAGATTGTAATGTGTCTAATTAGTTCATCATTGTTTGTGAAGAACAAGTCTAGTGTGTTTTCGTTCCTAGTTGGTTCTGTGATCTGTTGATTGAGCGAGAATTTGTCACAGAATCTCAAAAGTTCTCTGACCTGTGATTGGTTATTTCTCGGGTCGTTCCCTGCTATGATATTTGTGTTTACCATTCTCCATCTTAGACTCTGTAAATTGAAATCTCCAAGGAAGATAATATCTGGAGCTGGGTTTGCTAGGTTATCAAGTATGTTCTCTATTTTGTGCATCTGCTCTGTGAATTCCTCAACCGTTGTATCTGGCGGTTTATATATTAGAATAATAATTAGGTTTATTTTCTCTACCTTAATTCCAAATACCTCTACCACCTCATTCAAGTTCAAGTATGTTTATTGAGACAAGAAAAAATACATCTCAAACGGATAGAGTACCTCTACCACCTTATTAGTTGAGTTTAGTAGCTCTGTGCATACCAGGTCCTCTATAATATACAGACCTACTCCTCCATTGGATCTAGTTTCTCTATCACATCTATATAAATTAAAATTTGGAATCCAGATTTCACTGTCCATGTAATCTTTTGTATGAGTTTCCGTGAATGCTCCAAATATTGAGTTTGACTCTAATAGGAGGCCATTTATGAACTTAACTTTATTTCTTGATTTTGACTTTAGACCTTGAATGTTTGCAAATATGAATGATTTTCCATATTGTGTGTCACTTTTGGAAGGTTTTGGTAGTTCTCCCATTTCTCATTTGTGTTCTCATCCTTCTCATTTTTTCTCTCGTTACTCCTATTACCAATTTGCTCTTTAATATTGTCTTCATTTTCGTGTACCTCGACACACTGTCCTTCTACATTGTTAATTTAGCTCTCTAAACTCTCAGTCCCTGGGTTGTGTTCAGTGTTCGTTGCTGTCTTTACATGCTCTGCATATATTTCTGGTGGTATATAATTGTGGGCGATGTGGCCTCTGTGGACTCGTCGGTCGGTGTGGGTGTGGACCGTGTGGATGTGGTAATGGTGGCCATGCCTGTGGAGGGGCCTGGTAGGAGTGGTGTGGTGCGGCCTGTCTCAAAGCGATCACAGCGAGTTCGGAGTGTATTTCCCCTTCTTGGTGTACCTTGGGAGGGGGTGGAGTATGGTGCTCCAGTGTCCCTCGCCGTCGGTGGCGAGGCTGTGAGGGGCTCCGAGTTGCTTCCTGTGCCTCCCCCTCTCCCCTGCCCTTCCTTCCGTTGGATCCCCGCGGTGGGAGGTTGCCCCTGGTGATCGGGACCTCGTCGTGGTGCTGAAGAAAGATGTGCGCCAGGGGGCCTCGGCTCCTTGCCCAGTAGTGGGAACAATGCCGCACTTGCGTCCCCTGCAGTTCCCCCTCCTTCGCCCTGACTGGGGGGAGCCTAGTCTCGACTGCCGAGGTCGTGACCCATGAGGGTCGGGTGTTGGGCTTTTCTCAGGATGCGTGGGTGCTTCTGATCCCGTGGTGCTCTTCCACTATGTAGATGTCGCGGGTGAAGGAGTTTGTTTATGGGGTGCCAGATAAGATGCCTCCGCCGACGGCGCCGCCTGGTGGCTGGGCGTCCTCTGCCCACATACTGCTGTGAGAAGCGTACTGCTTGTGCTTTCCAATGCGGGAGTTCCCTGATAAATATTATTCAACGTCATGGACACAAAGTGCCGCCCTCTGGTGTGGCATGTCTCCCTCTCCCTTCCACCTCTGTTTTTGTCACTGCTCCTCTGTCTACGTCTCCTCGCGACCATCACTTTTGACCCTTCTCATTCTCAACATTCACTCGTCTCCTAACATCTGTTGCCCCCGGTACTAAGCGGAAGCAATCCTCCGTCGTCACGATTTCCAAGCGCCCTCCCACTATGCCTGTTGGGCCTCTTACATCGCGTTCTCCCATGACTTGTCCTCGCGCCCTTCCTAGGTCTTCCTCCCGTTGTCCTGCTGGCACTGCTGCGGAGTCCGATGTGTTAGCGTCCCAGTCGTGAGGCTTCGGATGCCATCTCCGAACCTTGACCTGTCCTAACTTCATCTATCCCGTCTTGACCTCCTCTCGCGTTCTACACATTCGCACTTGCCTCCTTCACATCCTTTGCCCCTGCCCTTCGTCTCTTGCCTCCGTCCCTTGCTTTCTTTACTGCGGCGACGCTTTGTGTTCACCTTCTGTTTTCTTCATTCCCATCCTACGATCTTTTCCTCTTGTTTATTTTGCCTGTTTTCTCGCCCGCCTTGACGGCGTTATCTTCTTGACTCGTCGTGACCTTTGATGTGTTGTTGTGTATTGTCATATACGCATCTTTCTACATTACCATTCGTGAAGTCATCGGGAGGATATACCTTCATGCAAACTGCACGTATTGCGAAGAAGAAGATTTCTTCCTGTCTGCGTGGGCAGAGATGTCACCATCGCAGAGCAGACAGCGTTGATAGTCATCAGTGCAGACTGTGTAGTGGTCCTCTCCAGGAGCAATTGATTTGCCCATCTTTAGTGCATGATTTAATTCCCATTCAGTTACATCATTAAGATCCGACACGTCGATAGCTGTACAGGCAAGATTGCAGCCCGTCCTCCAAAGACCTAAAAGTGATTCCATGCACCCCCAAACCCCCTGTTTATGAATGAAAAACGGTACACACGACTCACAACTGATGACGTTCGAACACTTCAGGAACAAATGCTTCACTGACAAATTTTGTTCGAACCACAACGCTGTGAAGGCTTCACCCACGTACTACAAATACAAATAATCGCCAACAGAACCTAAACACCTAACCTAACCTAACCTATGCCTATATATGCACAATATGCTAATATATTATAATATTAATTTGTATTTGAGAAAATTCCCGTTTTGAATGAACAGCATGTAAAAATTTATGAATGCGTCTCTGGGGTCGACCGCTGGATGTAATGGACTTGAGTCGAGGATGGTTGCATGATTGATGGTTCTTTGTCTGTTGGGGCGTGTGTCATTAAATTTGTTCTGTATGTTAATTGGGAGCGAGTTGTATCTCGTTGTTAGTGCCCATTGATCAAGGGGAGTATTTGCTTGTTCTAGTGGGCTGTGGAGTAGTGGTTTGGTTGGGTTGGTTCTAGAGATTTTTCGTATCTTTTCCCAAACTTCAACAAGTGTTGTTTGCTCATTTATACTTTGTAGGAACTCTTCCCAATGTTTATTACATATAACATTGCTCATGTTTCTCACCTCTCTATTTGCAACCAGAAATGCATGCAAGTCACCTTGTGCTTTCGTTTGTTTGTATGTATCTCCAAGCTGCTTTAAGAGTGGACTGTTAGCTGTCGTGGAGGGTGGACGTGTTCCCTGCACTCTCCGGCAGTTGGTGGTTTTTGCCAGTTTGGCCAATTGGGGGCGTGTGTGTCTCTGCCCGCCTGTGCTGACGTGGACTTCACGATGGGGGTTTCTCTTCCCCCTGTACTGCGGGCTCAGTCTGTGGGCCTTGAATTTTCTGGCCAGGCTGGGTACCCAGAGATAGGGCTGGTGTGTGATTTGCTTCATATCCCTGTGATAAACATTTATGGAGTCGAGCTGGTGACGGCACGTCGAGCGATAGTGAAGTTCACGGAGGAATTGGCGTATCGAGACTTTCTCCGTCGATACGAGGGGCGGATATTACCCCTACCGGATGGTGCGGGCACTGTGACCCTCTCTGATCGGAGTGGTGCCCTCACTTACGTCAGTGTGCATGGGGCTCCATTGGAGTTTCTGGAAGGTCTGCTACGGCGGTACTTCGGTCGGTTTGGCGCAGTGGTTAGTGTGTGGGTGAACATGGTGTCTTCCAGTCCACTTAAGGGTGTGAGGACTAACATTCGCACCCTGGGCATGAGGCTCCGGGAAGATATTCCATCCTCTGTGCATCTTATGGATTACAATGTTTGGGTGTTTTACGCCCGCCAGCCTCGGACGTGTTTTCGTTGTGGCCTCTTGGGCCATCAGGCTGCTGACTGTTCTGCGCCTGCCGTTGCACCCGTGAACCTCTTCAGTGAAGAGGATTTTCCGCCGCTTCCTGTGGAGGAGGATTCGGTGGATTTGGATGTCTCTTCAGCCGCGGATGTGCCCCCTGTGTCGCCTGTTGCACCGCCTGGTGCGCCCGCTGTTGTTGTTGCCTCTCCTCCGGAGGTTGTGTCGTCGCCTGGTGATCGTCACGCTCCGCCTAGTGTTCCTGAGGTTCTTCCGGCTGCCTTCTGCTCGAATCCCCCGTCTTCCAGTTCGTCCTCTGCTGCGTCTGACCCTGTCCCTGCACCCTCGCCGTCTGTTCCGGCTGTGCTGGGTGATGGGGTGGATCCGGCGCTTCCTCCTGTGCCTGGCCTGGTGCCCCATGTGGTTGAGGATGCTGCCATTCTCATTCTCATTCTACGACGTGCATCGGTTCGCCCGGCATGTGTTGCGCATGTTTCTGAGTCAGCCTCCGGGTCTGATGATGTGCGGCCAGAGCCTAAGCGTTCCCAGCGTTCTTCTTCAGCATGGGCAGACGTTGGCGACTTCGATGCTTGTGGATCTGCCGGCAACAGAGGGGTGGCTCCGGTTGCGTTGCGTACTACGGTGATGGCGGAGGTGCATTTGCCTGAGGATGCCAGTGCCGGTGTTTCGGCCTCCACTTCAGATACGGTGTCTGCGGATCCTGCTTCGGGTGCGTCGCCTGCGTCGGATGCCTCCGGTTCTTCGTGGGGGGTGGTTCCCCCTGCTGAGGTTCATGGTGAGCGGAGTGGCCTGGTGGTGGTGTTGAAAAAGGCTGCTCGCTTTGGGGGTTCTGTAACCCCTTTCTCATTCCCCGTTTCATCGGCTACGGTCTTGACGCCGCTTCCATCTCTTGCCATCTCTTCAGTGTCTCCTGCGGTCTCGGTGGAGGTGTTACCATCTCGTCGATTGTCCCCTGCTCCTGTGCGTACGGCGACGCGGCCGTCTCGGCAGCCCTCGTACGCTTCTTCGGTGCCGTCTGCTACCTCGAAGGACGTGGTTTGCGCTCCCCAGCCTCGTTATGCAACTTGCATCAGTGAGCTTAAGGAGTGGCCGTTTCCACCTGATCTGGAGATTCCCGAGTTTATGAAGAGCCCACGGTGGCAGGGGGATCCTCCCCCTACCGACAGGGAATATTTGATTTGGGAGGCCTACAAGCGAAAGTACCCTTGGGCTTCGGAGACGTATGGTCCTGTCTCTGAGAAATGTATTCCTCACTCATGATTCCTTTGTGTATTGTGTGTGGTGGTTGTTTCCATTTGTGTGTATGGTTGTGGGGTGCGGGTCGGGTGTGTGTGAGTGGGTGGGGCGGGTTTGTTTCCCGGTTCCTGCGTGCTCCGGTTTGTGGTTGTGGGTGTATTTGTGTGGCTTTGTGTGTGTGTCCGGTTCCTGTGCGGTCCGGGGTTTGGTTAGTGTGTGGTTCTGGTTGTGGATGTCATGTTCTTATGTATGCTTTGTGGTTCTATGTTTCGTTGATGCTGTTTGTGCGCTTGTTTGTGTAGTGTGAGTGCCCTTCAGGCTGTTGATGTGACCCGGTCTGGGTTATGCTTTTTGTCGTGTTTTGCCATTGTGCTTTTCTTTTTGTTTGTTGTATACTTGTATTCCTTTCTTGTTATTATTACTATTATTTTCGTTTTGTGTTGGTGCCTCTCCGTGTGTGTTTGCGGTGCTGGTAGCCTTGTTCTGTATATTTAATGCTTTGGTGTGTTATTTTCTGTATTGTATTCCGCTGTGTTTGAACTTATTGTGTATATTGTTGTATTTGTTTGTAATTATTGTGTTTTGTGGTCGGCCCTTCCGGCCGGCATTTTTGTGTTTAGTAATTTGTTCCTTTATGTTTTTCACGTTTGTGCTTTGTCATTTTGTTCTGTTCTATGTTGTATTTGTTTACTTTATTGTACTTACAAGCATGCTTGCATGTAAAAAAAAAAAAAAAACTTGGGTAGTGGTAGGTGTTGTCCACTTCTGCTAGGCTTACGACTTGTTTCCCAACACACCCATGTCGTAGTAGGTAGTAATCGCATCAACGAGATCTCTGGAGAAGGTTTGTACATTCGTTATTGTGTAATCTTGATGCCATTTTGATGTACCCTTGAACAAATGCCCTTGAACGAAAGGTTCTCTCGATTTCGCCTGAGACTCGGCAGCAATGGAGACTTTTCTGCCTTTTTCGGTCATCATATATTCCTTCATCATACACTCCTTCATTATAACATTGTATATTCAGTCATTATAGACCCTTTTGGCCTGCTCGTATAAGGTAAAAAAGAGCTATACGGGTATTTGTACATTCTCGTAGTCTTAAAGTGATATAGCTAGCAGGTCTTATGCCTCTGTAACAACCGTTGTAACGGGGTGGTGACGCTGTAACAACCGTTGTAACGGGATGGTGACACTGTAACAACCGTTGTAACGGGATGGTGACGCTGTCACAACCGTTGTAACGGGATGGTGACACTGTAACAACCGTTGTAACGGGATGGTGACACTGTAACAACCGTTGTAACGGGATGGTGACACTGTAACAACTGTTGTAACGGGATGGTGACACTGTAACAACTGTTGTAACGGGATGGTGACACTGTAACAACCGTTGTAACGGGGTGGTGACACTGTAACAACCGTTGTAACGGGATGGTGACACTGTAACAACTGTTGTAACGGGATGGTGACACTGTAACAACCGTTGTAACGGGATGGTGACACTGTAACAAGCCGTTGTAACGGGATGGTGACGCTGTAACAAGCCGTTGTAACGGGATGGTGACGCTGTAACAAGCCGTTGTAACGGGATGGTGACGCTGTAACAAGCCGTTGTAACGGGATGGTGACGCTGTAACAAGCCGTTGTAACGGGATGGTGACGCTGTAACAAGCCGTTGTAACGGGATGGTGACGCTGTCACAAGCCGTTGTAACGGGATGGTGACGCTGTCACAAGCCGTTGTAACGGGACGGTGACGCTGTCACAAGCCGTTGTAACGGGATGGTGACGCTGTCACAAGCCGTTGTAACGGGATGGCGACGCTGTCACAAGCCGTTGTAACGGGTTGGTGACGCTGTAACAGCCGTTGTAACTGGATGGTGACACTGTAGCAAGCCGTTGTAACGGGATGGTGACACTGTAACAGCCGTTGTAACTGGATGGTGACACTGTAACAACCGTTGTAACGGGGTGGTGACACTGTAACAACCATTGTAACTGGATTGTGACACTGTAACAAGCCGTTGTAACGGGATGGCGACGCTGTCACAAACCGTTGTAACGGGATTGTGACACTGTAACAAGCCGTTGTAACGGGATGGCGACGCTGTCACAAACCGTTGTAACGGGATTGTGACACTGTAACAAGCCGTTGTAACGGGATGGCGACGCTGTCACAAACCGTTGTAACGGGATTGTGACACTGTAACAAGCCGTTGTAACGGGATGGCGACGCTGTCACAAACCGTTGTAACGGGATTGTGACACTGTAACAAGCCGTTGTAACGGGATGGCGACGCTGTCACAAACCGTTGTAACGGGATGGTGACACTGTAACAAGCATAAATCCCTCTAACCATTCTCAGCTTACTACAACAATATTCCTGACCAAGTACATAAGTATATTTACAACCAAAATATTTATAACTAACAGGGGGCGGGGGGGGGGCTGGTGCCTTGTACCGTAGCACGGGCTATGGTGAGCCCGTAGTGGACTTACCTGGCACAGGAGCGGGGCAAGTAGCACGGGCTATGGTGAGCCCGTAGTGGACTTACCTGGCACAGGAGCGGGGCAAGTAGCACGGGCTATGGTGAGCCCGTAGTGGACTTACCTGGCACAGGAGCAGGGCAAGTCGCACGGGCTATGGTGAGCCCGTAGTGGACTTACCTGGCACAGGAGCGGGGCAAGTAGCACGGGCTATGGTGAGCCCGTAGTGGAGTTACCTGGCACAGGAGCGGGGCAAGTCGCACGGGCTATGGTGAGCCCGTAGTGGACTTACCTGGCACAGGAGCGGGGCAAGTAGCACGGGCTATGGTGAGCCCGTAGTGGACTTACCTGGCACAGGAGCAGGGCAAGTCGCACGGGCTATGGTGAGCCCGTAGTGGACTTACCTGGCACAGGAGCGGGGCAAGTAGCACGGGCTATGGTGAGCCCGTAGTGGACTTACCTGGCACAGGAGCGGGGCAAGTAGCACGGGCTATGGTGAGCCCGTAGTGGACTTACCTGGCACAGGAGCGGTGTTGTGTGTGCTCGTACCCAAGCAGTGGTAACTATGAGAGTACACAATTGGACTGAAGGCTCAGTACACAACTGTACCTTACAGTGGGACGCCTTTCCTTCTGTATTTAAATTGAAGTTAAAAATAATCCAATATTTGTTAATTAAACCTAATTATAACCTGACTAATAAGTTTGGGCATTTTCCTTGTCAACATGAAAAAAACACTTTGAAACGTTAGAAGAAACTTTGTGCTGTTTTTGAACATTAATCACCAGTTGTTACATAGTTGAGGCTTGTTGAGTACGTGCCGGTACGTGCTGGTACGTGCTGGTACGTGCTGGTACGTGCTGGTACGTGCTGGTACGTGCTGGTGCGTGCTGGTACGTGCCGGTACGTGCTGGTACGTGCTGGTACGTGCTGGTACGTGCCGGTACGTGCTGGTACGTGCCGGTACGTGCCGGTACGTGCCGGTACGTGCTGGTGCGTGCCGGTACGTGCTGGTGGGTGCTGGTGTGTACTGGTACGTGCTGGTACGTGCCAGTACTTGCTGGTACGTGCCGATACGAGCCAGTACGTGCCGGTACGTACCTCATCATCACTCGTCCGTCTCCCCTCACACTCATCAATAACCACCACCTGACACTTTCCCTACCACAGACGTGGCCACACATTTACAATGCTAACCACCATAAACACATTTTCTCCTGTCCTCCACGGCCAGGGTTAGAGATGTGTTAAACATATAGTTCAGTGAATTATTGAACAATCAACCACAGAAGGTGATTGTAGTGCTTTAAAAATGCTAAGTTAACCTACCCACTACCAGAAAGTATTTAGATAAGGATGAATAAGCGTCACCATGGAGCCTTTAATCAGCTCGAGCTTATACTCTCAGGAAATGTTTGAGTAGAACAAGATGTCACTTGGGGTCAGCTGTCTGGTGTTGTGATAAGCTTGTGATGCTTGCGTGGGAGGCGGGGCCCCGGAGCTGAGTGGTGTCGTATCTACGAGTCAAGAGGAATATTTGCCGGTTTTCATTTTAACTTGCGATGGTGCACTCTTGGTGTAAGATGGTGCACTCTTGGTGTAAGATGGTGCACTCTTGGTGTAAGATGGTGCACTCTTGCTGTAAGATGGTGCACTCTTGCAGCTGTAAGATGGTGCACTCTTGCTGTAAGATGGTGCACTCTTGCAGTAAGATGGTGCACTCTTGCTGTAAGATGGTGCACTCTTGCAGTAAGATGGTGCACTCTTGCAGTAAGATGGTGCACTCTTGCAGTAAGATGGTGCACTCTTGCAGTAAGATGGTGCACTCTTGCTGTAAGATGGTGCACTCTTGCTGTAAGATGGTGCACTCTTGCAGTAAGATGGTGCACTCTTGCTGTAAGATGGTGCACTCTTGCTGTAAGATGGTGCACTCTTGCTGTAAGATGGTGCACTCTTGCTGTAAGATGGTGCACTCTTGCAGTAAGATGGTGCACTCTTGCTGTAAGATGGTGCACTCTTGCAGCTGTAAGATGGTGCACTCTTGCAGTAAGATGGTGCACTCTTGCAGTAAGATGGTGCACTCTTGCAGTAAGATGGTGCACTCTTGCAGCAGTAAGATGGTGCACTCTTGCTGTAAGATGGTGCACTCTTGCTGTAAGATGGTGCACTCTTGCTGTAAGATGGTGCACTCTTGCAGCTGTAAGATGGTGCACTCTTGCTGTAAGATGGTGCACTCTTGCTGTAAGATGGTGCACTCTTGCTGTAAGATGGTGCACTCTTGCTGTAAGATGGTGCACTCTTGCTGTAAGATGGTGCACTCTTGCTGTAAGATGGTGCACTCTTGCAGTAAGATGGTGCACTCTTGCTGCAGTAAGATGGTGCACTCTTGCTGCAGTAAGATGGTGCACTCTTGCTGCAGTAAGATGGTGCACTCTTGCTGCAGTAAGATGGTGCACTCTTGCAGCTGTAAGATGGTGCACTCTTGCTGTAAGATGGTGCACTCTTGCTGCTGTAAGATGGTGCACTCTTGCTGCTGTAAGATGGTGCACTCTTGCTGTAAGATGGTGCACTCTTGCTGCTGTAAGATGGTGCACTCTTGCTGCTGTAAGATGGTGCACTCTTGCTGTAAGATGGTGCACTCTTGCTGCTGTAAGATGGTGCACTCTTGCTGTAAGATGGTGCACTCTTGCTGTAAGATGGTGCACTCTTGCTGCGTAAGATGGTGCACTCTTGCTGTAAGATGGTGCACTCTTGCTGCAGTAAGATGGTGCACTCTTGCTGTAAGATGGTGCACTCTTGCAGCAGTAAGATGGTGCACTCTTGCAGCAGTAAGATGGTGCACTCTTGCAGTAAGATGGTGCACTCTTGCAGCTGTAAGATGGTGCACTCTTGCTGTAAGATGGTGCACTCTTGCTGTAAGATGGTGCACTCTTGCTGTAAGATGGTGCACTCTTGCTGTAAGATGGTGCACTCTTGCAGTAAGATGGTGCACTCTTGCAGCTGTAAGATGGTGCACTCTTGCTGCAGTAAGATGGTGCACTCTTGCTGTAAGATGGTGCACTCTTGCAGCAGTAAGATGGTGCACTCTTGCTGTAAGATGGTGCACTCTTGCTGCAGTAAGATGGTGCACTCTTGCAGTAAGATGGTGCACTCTTGTTGTAAGATGGTGCACTCTTGCAGTAAGATGGTGCACTCTTGCTGTAAGATGGTGCACTCTTGCTGTAAGATGGTGCACTCTTGCAGCTGTAAGATGGTGCACTCTTGCTGTAAGATGGTGCACTCTTGCTGTAAGATGGTGCACTCTTGCTGTAAGATGGTGCACTCTTGCTGCAGTAAGATGGTGCACTCTTGCTGCAGTAAGATGGTGCACTCTTGCTGTAAGATGGTGCACTCTTGCTGCAGTAAGATGGTGCACTCTTGCTGTAAGATGGTGCACTCTTGCTGCAGTAAGATGGTGCACTCTTGCAGTAAGATGGTGCACTCTTGCTGTAAGATGGTGCACTCTTGCTGCAGTAAGATGGTGCACTCTTGCTGTAAGATGGTGCACTCTGCTGCAGTAAGATGGTGCACTCTTGCTGTAAGATGGTGCACTCTTGCTGCAGTAAGATGGTGCACTCTTGCTGCAGTAAGATGGTGCACTCTTGCTGTAAGATGGTGCACTCTTGCTGCAGTAAGATGGTGCACTCTTGCTGTAAGATGGTGCACTCTTGCTGTAAGATGGTGCACTCTTGCTGCAGTAAGATGGTGCACTCTTGCTGCAGTAAGATGGTGCACTCTTGCTGTAAGATGGTGCACTCTTGCTGTAAGATGGTGCACTCTTGCTGCAGTAAGATGGTGCACTCTTGCTGTAAGATGGTGCACTCTTGCTGCAGTAGATGGTGCACTCTTGCTGTAAGATGGTGCACTCTTGCTGTAAGATGGTGCACTCTTGCTGCAGTAAGATGGTGCACTCTTGCTGCAGTAAGATGGTGCACTCTTGCTGTAAGATGGTGCACTCTTGCTGTAAGATGGTGCACTCTTGCAGTAAGATGGTGCACTCTTGCTGCAGTAAGATGGTGCACTCTTGCTGTAAGATGGTGCACTCTTGCTGTAAGATGGTGCACTCTTGCTGTAAGATGGTGCACTCTTGCTGCAAGATGGTGCACTCTTGCTGTAAGATGGTGCACTCTTGCTGTAAGATGGTGCACTCTTGCAGTAAGATGGTGCACTCTTGCAGTAAGATGGTGCACTCTGTTGTAAGANACAAGGATCATAACAATCACAAGGTTCGGAGGGAACATGTTCTTGAAAATTGTGTGTACCAACAACATAGATGGGGTAAGGTAGAAAATACTGGAGTTAAATGATATAAAGATATTGCATATTGATACATATGCCAGATATTGTTGCACTAGCAGAGTAGTGGAATAGATGATATATCTGCATTAACTGTACTTATAATATCAGTCTATATAATGTTTACTTTAAATGCATAAATAACTAAGCTATCCATCCTTAGCTGGAACATTGCACCCATCAAAAAAGGTTCTCTGACTTACATCACAGAGTAAGAACTGAACACATTAATACTGTATGTCTCCAGGAGTGCAGGGTTCCCGCAGGATCCTCGACCCCTAAATTGCCTTCATTTGTTGCTTACATACTCAGATCCAGTAACTCTTGCATTCTTTGATCAAACAATCCCTCTCACATCAACTTCCAGAAAAACAACTGAGGGATCAACAATATCAAAATACCATCCTGTTCGGTGGGACTTTTAAACGCAAATGGCCCAGTGTTCCTCCTGCTCGACGTGAAGACTTTGTTGCTCATGTGTCAGAGTGGTACGGCACTTATGATCCCTCCACAGGTCACGCACATTTAACAACGATTTAGTTGTTAAACAAAACATTCAGATGTTCGCCAACCATTTAGGTCGCCCCCCCCCACCTCTCGCACCATGCAATGGCCAGAACTTGACAAAAGTAATAAACACCATGCCTATTGCAATGACTCCAAACTGCGTAATTTGAAACCGCATTGCCAGACGAGTTGGACTTGCATATAGGGAAACCCGTACGCCAGCAATGCTCAAGCTCTTTCAGAAAGCCCTAGCTAAGACGAGGGAGCGCATGGCAGAGCTCAGGCATGGTAACTGGAAAACTTTGTTAACAGTCTCAACTCTAACCCCCCTCAGCCAGGCATGGAAGGATATTAAAAGAAAGGCGATAAGATCAGCCAAGTGTCACACCCTCACCCTCTACACAAAGCAAACGAGTCAGTCGATGCTTGGGCAACCACCTCTAGCTTCAATAATCTTTTCCCAGACACACAATTCAGATTAAATGCTGGTTACGGAGATCGAGAAAGGCTCGTTGACTTCATGCTCCACAAGGAAGATGAATGCAATGTATCATTTACTGAGTTTGAGTTATTTTGTACCCTAAACAAAGGTAAAGTCACATCCTCCGGTGAGGATTGTATCACTTATGACGTATTGCGTCTGCTCCCTTTAGTACCAGGGAATCCCCTGCTTGAGCTGTATAATATGAGCTATATTACTTGGAAACCTTCTATCTCTTGGACCAACTGTATAATCATTCCAGTTCCCAAGCTCAATCAAGAGAATACTTCCGACCAAATTCCCTTACTAGCTACGTTCGCAAAATATGCGAGAGAATGGTTCTAAACCGTCTCTCCCATAGAATAAGAACCATGCAATCCCCCCCCCCCAGATATATGGCTTCAAGAATTGAAGGAGTGTGCATAATTGCATCACCACCTTTTTTGACCCCCGCACACTGACAAGTTATATACCACCTTCCTAGATCTCAAGTCTGTCTTTGATATTACAAATAGACATGTTATCTTGAGTGAGCTTGCAAGAATGAATATTGGTGGTCGGCTACTTTCTTGGATCAGGGGTTACTTATCCAACAGGAAGTCATCTGTATTTTTCCAGGGGCATAGGAGTGTAACAAGAGACTTCGCACTAAGCACCCAGCAGGGAGGTGTTCTCAGTCCTACCTTATTTAATATCTTAATAAACACGCTGTTAAACTCTGTACCGAGCAAACCCAACGTGCACATCATTAGCTATGCTGATGATATAATGATACACACCACTGGGTATGCTAACACGCAGAACACTCTTAACTCTGTATTAGACTCATGTCAGGACCTAGGTTTAGTCATCTCAGCAGAGAAAACAAAGATACACAATCGGAGTTTACCCAGGCAGGGAGGAGCTGTTTGCAAGATGAGCCTTCCTTCAGAGCCTCTGAAGGAAGAGACAAAGAAGCAGTTCGAGATTCTCACACAACTCCCACATGCGCAGGAGGTAAGCCACAATGGCCTCCCGCACTTTATGGGGCGGGATACAGGAGGTCAAAAACCTTCAGAAGGGACCGAAGAACCCACGGGAACCTGGAACCGAACCCGGAGAGGAACCGATACCATATCAAACTCGTACAGGGAGAGAGGATAAGAAAACCCCACGCCTTGTAACAACAAGACCTGCTCAGAGGGTACCAACACTCAAACAGGGTCAAATGGGGCCCAAGCATCCCAAAATCAGCCCTTCCCCTGCACCGGGAACCTCCACACCAGGACCCGGGGCCGAGCCGTCCTCCAAACACTCTGCCTCAAAAGGAAAGTCAGAGTCCACCAGAAAAGCAGGAAAGAAGGGGGCCCACTGGTCAGACCCAGAAACACCGACTGGAGGAACCGACTCGAATGCCTCCATCGCCACCCTGGATGGGCCATCCCCCAAAATTGTCAGTCTCTCACCACCAGCTAAACCCTCAGACACTTCGGAGCCGGGTGCAGGGGTGGAGGAACAGGACGAACAACAGCAGGAGAAGGACAAGGGGGCACGGACGAAACCAAAGTCTAGGCAAATAACGCCCCCAAGTCCGGGTCCCTATAACCAAAACGGGGCAGCCTCGAGGCATCCGGGTGAGGAATAAACCTAGCACGCTTCAGCAACCTAAAATGCGCATGCAACACTGAAGCTGCCTGCACTCAAATATCAATATCAGGAGACTGGGTGAACTGGAGTACAAGCAAGGAAGACCACCGGGTCAAAGACTCCAGGTCAAAGGTGTCATCGACCCAACAGGCAGCATGACGGAGGCACAACTGGTGATTGTCACCCTGAGACAAGGGGACAGAGCAACCCTCAAACTTGCACGAAGCGAGACGAGACTCAGAGGATGCATCCAACGAACCACTAAACCCCACTCATGGGGACTAGCGGAGGACCACCAAGAATATAGAAGGAGTATCAACACTAATCACATCAGCCTCAGAACTGGGGGTGGATAGCCGGCACAGGGGAGGGGGTCTGGGGCTCCCCTTCTCCCTCCAAGGGGGGGGGGAACTGTGCAGACAGAGGCACGGTGACAGTTGTAACGCCATGCTAGTTTGCTCGTTTTTCGTTTACGGAGTTCTGTTCAACAGTTCGACTTTCAGTAGCAATATTTTAACCAGGTTGGGTTTGTTTTGGAGCGCCTACCTTTCTGGGTGCCTGACCCTGTCGATGGCAGACATAGAATGCTTCCAACCACACGGGGGTTTCTATAGGCCATTGTTCCTCGCGCCTATCTGAGGGGGACCAGGTTCTGGCTCGTGGTTCCCGGTAGGCAAGAACTCCATTTGCTTGACTGATGCCAGGGTCTAATATATTCATATCACCCCGAATAGCTCCGGGGAGCCGGAGCTCCCCAGAGGCCTACAAGAAAGAGAGGTGATGCTCCATCATTGCTGGATTTGAAATTTACCAGGAAAGAAAAAAAGAGATATTTGACATTCAGTACCTTATCTACTTGGGAAAGAGTGACCATGTCCGGTTGGAACTTTGATAAGCTATGCGATATAATCTAGAAGATAATGGCGAAATTGAAATAGTTGACAAAACTTGATTTAGGAGAGGATACTATGAGAAACTTAGGAAATTCTTTAATGAATTAATTGAAAGGATTTGTTGCTTGGCAAGGAAGTAAGTGAGATGTATACCAAATTCTGCGAAGGTACATAAAATGGAGGTACATAAAAATATATACAAACTGGATGCAGAACCAGAAAACAAGGGTGATTCAACAGAAATTCAGAGGAGGTAAGAGAGGAAAAGAAAAGAAAATAGATACAATATAGTAAGAGGCCTAACCTGCAAACAAACCAGCACATCAAGCAAGCAAGAAACAAATGCATAGCAGTGAGTAGAGAGGCAGAAAGGAACTTTGAGAAAGGGGTTGCATACAAATGTAAATCAGATCCAGGCCTTTTTTATAAATTTATTAAAAGCAAGCTGCATGTAAAGTATAAAATCCAGAGATTGAGAATCGGGAACAGGACTACTGAGAATGAAAAAGAAATGTGCGAAACACTAAATGAAGAGTTCGAAAGTGTGTTTGTGCAAAATGAGGCTTTCAAAGGGTGAGATACAGTGCCAATTCCAGAAAATATCACAGAGACGTGAGGGGTTAAATATACCAAAGCTCGAATAAAGAAGAAAAAGAGGTGATATGATCTTACAAAATAATAATGGGAATTGACCAAATTGACAAAGAGGAATTCCTGAAAATGGCAACCTCGAGAACAAGAGGTCATTGATTCAAGTTAATGAAACAAAGGTGCCGAGAAGATATTAGACAATTGTATTTTGCAGAGTGGTAGACGGTTGGAACAAGTTAAGTGAGAAAGTAGTGGAGGTTCTGAGAGAATGTGCACCTGAGCTCAGCATTCCACTTCAACTAATTTTTCAGGCATCCCTGTTTACAGGAGTTGTAGCTGATGTGTGGAAAAGGGCTAACTTCCAATCTACAAAAGTGGAAGCAGGGAAGACCCCCTTAATTATAGACCTGTATCATTGACAAGTGTAATAGTCAAAATATAGGAAAAAATAATTAAAACTAAATGGGTAGAACACCTGGAGAGAAATGATATAATATCAGACACAGTATGGTTTTCGATCTGGAAGATCCTGTGTATCGAATTTACTCAGTTTCTATGATCGAGCAACAGAGATATTACAGGAAAGAGATGGTTGGGTTGACTGCATCTATCTGGACCTAAAAAAGGCTTTCGACAGAGTTCCACATAAGAGGTTGTTCTGGAAACTGGAAAATATTTTAGGGGTGACAGGTAAGCTTCTAACATGGATGAAAAATTTTCTGACTGATAGAAAAATGAGGGCAGTATTCAGAGGCAATGTATCGGACTGGAGAAATGTCACAAGTGGAGTACCACAGGGTTCAGTTCTTGCACCAGTGATGTTTATTGTCTACATAAATGATCTACCAGTTGGTATACAGAATTATATGAATATGTTTGCTGAAGATGCTAAGATAATAGGGAGGATAAGAAATTTAGATGATTGTCATGCCCTTCAAGAAGACCTGGACAAAATAAATATATGGAGCACCACTTGGCAAATGGAACTTAATGTTAATAAATGCCATGTTATGGAATGTGGAATAGGAGAACATAGACCCCACACAACTTATACATTATGTGAAAAATCTTTAAAGAATTCTGATAAAGAAAGGGATCTAGGGGTGGTTTTAGATAGAAAACTATCACCTGAGGACCACATAAAGAATATTGTGCGAGGAGCCTATGCTACGCTTTCTAACTTCAGAATTGCTTTTAAATACATGGATGGTGATATACTAAAGAAATTGTTCACGACTTTTGTTAGGCCAAAGCTAGAATATGCAGCGGTTGTGTGGTGCCCATATCTTAAGAAGCACATCAGCAAACTGGAAAAGGTGCAAAGACATGCTACTAAGTGGCTCCCAGAACTGAAGGGCAAGAGCTACAAGGAGAGGTTAGAGGCATTAAATTGCCAAAACTAGAAGATAGAAGAAAAAGAGGTGATATGATCACTACGTACAAAATAGTAACAGGAATTGATAAAATCGACAGGGAAGATTTCCTGAGACCTGGAACTTCAAGAACAAGAGGTCATAGATTTAAACTAGCTAAACACAGATGCCGAAAAAATATAAGAAAATTCACTTTCGCAAATAGAGTGGTAGACGGTTGGAACAAGTTAGGTGAGAAGGTGGTGGAGGCCAAGACCGTCAGTAGTTTCTAAGCGTTATATGACAAAGAGTGCTGGGAAGAGGGACACCACGAGCGTAGCTCTCGTCCTGTAACTACACTTAGGTAATTACACACACACACCGTAAAACATCATTCAGAAACCTGAGTAAGGAGGCTTTTAGGGCGCTTTACACTGCCTACATGAGACCAGTCTTAGAGTATGCCGCCTCATCATGGAGTCCCCCCATCTGAAGAACATAAGAAACTGGAAAAGGTTCAGAAGTTTGCAACGAGACTCGTCCCAGAGTTATGAGGGATGGGGTATGAAGAGCGCCTGAAGGAACTGTGCCTTACGACACTAGAAAGAAGAAGGGAGAGGGGGGATATGATAGAAACGTATAAAATACTCAGGGGGATTGACAGAGCGGACATGACGAATGTTCACATTGAATAGTAACAGAACGAGGGGACATGGATGGAAGCTGAAAACTCAGATGAGTCACAGAGATGTTAGAAAGTTTTCTTTTAGCATGAGAGTAGTGGGAAAATGGAATGCACTTAAGGAGTAGGTTATGGAAGCAAATTCTATTCATAATTTTAAACCAGGTATGATAGGGAAATAGGACCGGAGTCATTGCTGTAAACAACCGATGGCTCGAAAGGCGGGAACCAAGAGTCAATGTTCGATCCTGCAGACACAAATAGGTGAGTACACACACACACACACACACACACACACACACACACACACACACCACACACACACACACACACACACATACACACACACATACACACACACATACACACACACATATACACACACACACACACACACACACACACACACCACACACACACACACACACACATACACATACACATACACATACACACACATACACATACACATACACACACACACACACACACACACACACACACACACACACACACACACACACACACACACACACACACAAAGGCAGTGTTCCCACAGGACTATTATGTTATGAGGAAAGAGAGAGAAGGAAGAGGTGGTGGTGGTGTAGCCCTGCTGGTAAGAAAAGGCTGGGATATTGAGGAGTTGGTTGTTCAGGGATGTGAAGGTTTCAGTGACTACATAATAGGAACAATAACAACTGGAGGGCAAAAAATTATACCTGCTTGATGGGGTTCTGGGAGTTCTTCTACTCCCCAAGCCCGGCCCGAGGCCAGGCTCGACTTGTGAGTTTAGTCCACCAGGCTGTTGCTTGGAGCGGCCCGCAGGCCCACATACCCACCACAGCCCGGCTGATCCGGGACTTCTCTTAGGAAACAGTCCAGTTTTCTCTTGAAGATGTCCACGGTTGTTCCGGCAATATTTCTTATAGTCGCTGGGAGGACGTTGAACAACTGCGGACCTCTGATGTTTATACAGTGCTCTCTGACTGTGCCTATGGCACCTCTGCTCTTCACTGGTTCAATCTTGCATTTTCTTCCATATCGTTCACTCCAGTACGTTGTTATTTTACTGTGTAGATTTGGGACCTGGCCCTCCAGTATTTTCCATGTGTATATATTTGGTATCTCTCTCGTCTCCTTTCTAGAGAGTACATTTGGAGAGCTTCGAGACGATCCCAATAATTTAGGTGTTTTATCTTGTCTATGCGTGCCGTATATGTTCTCTGTACTCCCTCTATTTCAGCAATCTCTCCTGCTCTGAAGGGGGAAGTGAGTACTGAGCAGTATTCGAGACGGGACAACACAAGTGACTTGAAGAGTACAACCATTGTGATGGGATCCCTGGATTTGAAAGTTCTCGTAATCCATCCGATCATTTTTCTGGCTGACGCAATATTTGCTTGGTTATGCTCCCTAAACGTTAGATCGTCGGACATCATTATTCCCAAATCCTTGACATGCTGTTTTTCTACTATGGGAAGATTCGATTGTGTTTTGTACCCTGTATTATGTTTCAGATCCTCATTTTTGCCGTACCTGAAATTTATCACTGTTAAACATCATGTTATTTTCTGCTGCCCAATCGAAAACTTTGTTGACATCTGTTTGTAGTTTTTCAATGTCTTCAGCAGAGGTAATTTTCATGCTGATTTTTGTGCCATCTGCAAAGGACGACACGAAGCTGTGACGTGTATTTTTGTCTATATCTGATATGAGAATAAGGAACAGTAGCGGTGCAAGGACTGTACCTTGAGGTACAGAGCTTTTAACATCGCTTGGACTCGATTTTATTTGATTGACTGTTACTCTTTGTGTTCTGTTCGACAGGAAATTGAGTATCCAGCGTCCTACTTTTCCAGTTATTCCCATTGACCTCATTTTGTGAGCTATCACCCCATGGTCACATTTGTCGAACGCCTTTGCAAAGTCTGTGTATACAACATCTGCATTTTGCTTTTCTTCTAGGGCTTCTGTGATTTTGTCATAGTGGTTGAGTAACTGTGACAGACAGGATCTTCCCGCTCTAAATCCATGTTGTCCTGGGTTGTGCAATTCATTGTTTTCCATAAAACTAGAAATTTGATTCCTAATCACTCTTTCAAACACTTTTATTATGTGTGATGTTAGTGCAACTGGCCTATAATTTTTTGCCAAGGCTTTACTCCCCCCCTTGTGGTAATATCCGTTATATTATCTGCAGCTTGAATGTCATTCATAAAGAAGCTGTCTGGGTCATCAACTTTCATGTTGTTTATTGGTGTGCTAAACTTAGCCTCATACTGGCTTCTTAGAATTTCACTAATCTCTTTGTTGTCCTCTGTGTACGTACTTTCATTTGTAATTAACGGTCCAATACTGGTCGAGGTTTTTGATTTTGATTTTGCGTATGTGAAAAAATATTTCGGATTTTTCTTTATCTCTTGTATAGCTTTCTGTTCCAATTCCATTTCCTCAGACTCATATGATCGCTTCAACGTTTGTTCTATTTCTTCGATCTCCCTGCTTAGGCTTATTTTCCTTGCTTGTGATAGTTGTGTCTGCTGAAGCATTTCCGTTATTTTTTTCCTTCTCCTGTACAGTCGTCTGCGTTCTCTTTCTAGAGTGGTCCTCTTTCTGCCCCTCCTCACCGGCACGTGCTTCAAGCAGATCTTGTAAGCTTCAGCTGTCAGTTGAGCTATTCCCTGTGTGGAAGTTTTGTCGCTTAAGACCGTCTCCCATTGAATGGTTGCAAGGTCTACATTTATTTTTTCCCAATCGATCCTCTTATTGTTGAAATTGAATTGATTGAATATTCCTTCTCGCTTGTTGGGTCTCAGACCTACTACCGTTATTTATGCTAGTTCGCACTTCAATGAGCTTATGGTCTGAGTATGTAGTATCTGAGATTGTAATGTCTCTAATTAGTTCATCATTGTTTGTGAATAACAAGTCTAGTGTGTTTTCGTTCCTAGTTGGTTCTGTAATCTGTTGATTGAGCGAGAATTTGTCACAGAATCTCAAAAGTTCTCTGACCTGTGGTTGGTTATTTCCCGGGTCATTCCCTGCTATGATATTTGTGTTTGCCATTCTCCATCTTAGACTCGGTAAATTGAAATCTCCAAGGAAGATAATATCTGGAGCTGGGTTTGCTAGGTTATCAAGTATGTTCTCTATTTTGTGCATCTGCTCTGTGAATTCCTCAACCGTTGTATCTGGCGGTTTATATATTAGAATAATAATTAGGTTTAGTTTCTCTACCTTAATTCCAAGTACCTCTACCACCTCATGAGTTGAGTTTAATAGTTCTGTACATACCAGGTCTTCTTTAATATACAGATCTACTCCTCCATTTGACCTAGTTTTTCTATCACATCTATATGAATTATAATTTGGAATACAGATTTCACCATCCATGTAATCTTTTGTATGAGTTCTTTTGTAATCTGTTCCATGTAATCTTTTGTATAGTCGTAGTCATATATAATCCACCACCAAATGACAGAATACCCAGCCTTCTCTCCAGATGTGATACCAGGTTTTTTCTCACGATCTTCTCCATCACCTTGCATGGTATACAAGTCAAGGACACTGGCCTGTAGTTCAGTGCCTCTTGCCTGTCCCCCTTTTTTGTATATTGGGACCACATTCGCCGTCTTCCATATTTCATGGTAGGTCTCCCGTCTCCAGTGACCTACTATACAGTATGGAGAGTGGCAAGCAAAGTGCCTTGCACAATCTTTCAGTACCGCATGAGCGAGATCCCATCTGGCCCAACACAGCCTTTCTAACATCCAGATTCAGCAGGTGTCTCTTGGACCTCCTTTCTCGTAATTTCGAAGCCTTCCAAGGCCACCTGGTTACGTCCCTCTTCTCCTAGCACAGAGACCCTCACCTTGTTCTGTTGTGAAGACCTCCTGGAACCTCTTGTTGAGTTCTTCACACATCCTCTGTTGTCATTCTCTGTATACCTGTCCTCGCCTGTTCTAAGTTTCACTACCTGTTCTTTCACCGTTGTTTTCCTTCTGATGTGACTGTGGAGTAGCTTTGGTTTGGTCTTGGCTTTAGTTTGCTATATCATTTTCATAACTTTTCTCTGCTTCTCTTCTCACCCTGACATACTCATTTCTGGTTCTCTGGTATCTCTCTCTGATTTCTGGTGTTCTGTTATTCCGGAAGTTCCTCCACGCCCTTTTGTCGGTTTCTTTGCTTCCATACATGCCCTATTATACCATGGATTCTTCTGTTGCTTCTCGGATTTCCTTTGGGCCGGGATGAACCTGTTTACTGCCTTCTGACACTTTTGGATAACATAGTCCATCATACCCTGTACAGATTTATCTCTGAGGTCTGTGTCCCAAGGTATGTCACTTAGGAAACTTCTCATCTGTTCAAATTCCCCTTGCGGTATGACAGCCTTTTGATTCCTAGTTCTTTTTTGGGGGAGATAATTCCTAGCTCTACCAGGTACTCAAAGTTCAATACACTGTGATCACTCATTCCCAAGGGTGCTTCCATCTTCACTTCCCTTATATCCCACTCATTTAGGGTAAATATCAAATCAAGCATTGCTGGTTCATCTTCTCTTCTCATTCTTGTTGGTTCCTTGATGCTCTGGCTTAGAAAGTTTCTGTTGCCACCGTCCAGCAGCTTAGCTCTCCATGTTTCTGGTCCTCCATGCGGGTCTCTGTTCTCCCAATCTATCTTCCCATGGTTGAAGTCTCCCATGATTAGTAGTCCAGATCCATTCCTGCTAGCAACAGAAGCTGCTCTCTCTATTATGTTAATGGTGGCCATGTTGTTTCTATCATATTCCTGT
>WNGS01158028.1:151-11445 GCA_020271785.1 Procambarus virginalis
GTGAGTTAGAGATTACCTTTGATGACATTGAAATAACTTTGCTAGCTCTGAGAATAACTTTATGACTTAGAGAACAACTTTTGTTAGCTCTGCGATTAACTTTGACGACTTAGAGATTAACTTTGAGGACATGAGAGTACCTTTTGATGTCTCTGAGAATAACTTTATGAACAAAGATGTTTTGGAAAGTTTCTCTGATGAACGAAGGTGACTTAGAGATTAACTTTGATGACTTTGAGAACAACTTTGAAGACTTAGAGAATATCTGTGATGAACGAAGATGTCATACAAATTTTCTAATGAATGAAAGGTTACTTAGAGAAAATATTTGATAACTGAGATTAACTTTGATGACTGAGAACTTTTTGATGTCAAGGGAATAAATTTTATGACTTAGAGAATACTTGATGAAGAAAGTGACTTAGAAATTACCTTTGATGAGAGAATAATTTTTGATGACTCTGAGAATGACTTTGATGTCTCTGAGATTATCTTTGAGAGCATGAAAGTACCTTTTTTGATGACTGAGATTAACTTTGGTAGCTCTGGGAATAACTTTCGGTGACAGAGAATAACTTTGATGTCTCTGAGAATAACTTTTATGCCTTAGATGTAACTTTAGATGTCTCTGAGAATAACTTTTGTGGAATGAGTAGTATTTAACGATTTTGAGTGTGTCTTTGATTGTGTCATTGATGTATCGAAGAGTGTCTTTGATTTCTCGAAGAGTAACTTTGGTCTCTCTGAGAGTGTCTTTAGTGTCTCGAGAGGTGTCTTTGATGTCTTAAAGGATGTCTTTGATGTCCCAAATGATGTCTTTGAGTGCAACTTTGATGTCTCGAAGTGTGTCTTTGACTATATTTCTTACTTAACGACATATAATTAGTTAGGAACAATGATGAATATGACTATTTTAGCGAAGTGAAAGGTTACTTTAGTTAAGAACAGTGTTGGAAAGAGTCTACACTTGACTATTTCAGTTGAGAGAAGTGATATTTCAGTTAAGAAATGACATGGAAACATGAAGAACATGACTTTTCTGTTGATTGATGGATAATTTTAGTTAAGAAATGACGAGGGAAACATGATGAAAGTGACTATTTTTAGTTGACTGATGAATACTTTTAGTTACAAAAGTGTAGAACGATGTTCCATTTGACTATTTTTAGTTGAGGAAAAGACAAGGAATATGATGACGGAGACTATTTTTTATGCTCCACAAAGTATAATGTCAGTTAAGAACAGCGATGATAGATATCTTTGGTTATTTTTTCTTAATGACGAAACATAATGACTGATGAGAGTTCCTTGACTATTTTTAGCGAAGCGAAAGGTTACTTTAGTTAAGAATAGTGTTGAACGAGATTAATCCTGACTGTTTCTGTTGATTGACAGTAATTTTTAGTTAAGAAGTTACAAGAAAAGTCTGTCTTGGTAAATTTGGTACTGAATAAAGGGTAGATTTCTTTAAGAACAGTTTTGTGAGGAACATTTGAAATCATGGAGAACAAGAATATTGAGTATAAAAGTTGAACAGGCCGCATGTGAGGAACATGAAAACATGAAAAGAACACAGAGAACATTTAAAAGAAGGTGATGAAGAAAGAGAAATTGTGAGGAACATGAATAAAATTGTACAGAGAACATGAGATGAGAATGAGAAGAACATAGCGAACTTTGGGAAATATGAACTGGAAGAGATTATGAAAACATGTAAGAGAATGAGAGGAACATATGGGGAATATGGCAAAGAACACAGAAACATGTAAGAAAAGTTAATGAATACTGTGAACATGAATACTGAGTATAAAAGTTGTACAGAGAACATGTAAGGGACTGTAATGAACGGGTAAGAACATGTAGTGGAGGAATGGAAGAAAATTGTAAAAGTTAGGCTGAGAACATGTGCGAACGTGTAAAGGATTGAGAGAGATTGTAAGCGTTGGTACTGAGATGTGCGGAACACATGCAAGAACATGCAAAGTAGAAAGAGTAGTGAGATGGGCGGTGAACATGCTGGGACTTGTAATGGAAGGAAGGAGTTGGGTATATTTACATATGAGTCATGTTAAAATATGATAGGATGCGTAGTAATAGTTGTTTAAGTCTTGTATAAAATGGAAAGAACTAGAGAATATGTAAGACTATGTACAGATCTGTGGAGCTTGTTAACTGTTAGATTTTGAATTACTACGTTTTGAAGTATGTCTGCTATAAATTTGGGGAAAATTGGTCTGTTACTAACGAACTTCTACAAATGAAACTAAGGTGGGGAGATGAGCTGGAGTTCGGTAACTGACTTGATCTTATTTACGGTGTCTGATATACAGAGGGTATAAGTTTTAGGAAAATGAATAGGTATTAACGAAGATACGAGAGGGAACAAAGGCTGAGGACAGGAGCTAGAACTCAGTAATTGTTCGGAACTATTTTACTATGTCTGAAATACAGAGGGTAAAAATTTCAGGGAATTTGATTAGGTATTAACGAAGATATGTGAGGGAAGTAGGGTGCGGGACGAGAGCTAGAGTTCGGTAATTGTTCGGAACTATTTTACTCTGTCTGAAATACATAGGGTAAAATTTCAGGGAATTTGATTAGGTATTAACGAAGATACGAGAGAGAACTAAGGCGGAGGACAAGAGCTAGAGTTTGTAAATGTGTTATCTTTACTTACTTAGTTAGAAGTATGGGGGTTTAAATTTCATGAAAATTAATGGGTTATTAACGAAGATGTGCGATGGAACTAAGGTGGAGGACAAGAGCTGGAGCTCGGTAACTGACTTTATCTTATTTACTGCGTCTGTTATACAGAGGGTATAAGTTTCAGGGAATTGGAATAGGTATTAACGAAGATATGAGAGGGAATAAAGGCTGAGGACAGGAGCTAGAACTCAGTAATTGTTCGGATCTTATTTACTACGTCTGAAATATGACGGTTTAAAATTTCAGGCGGATTGGACTGTTAGTAAAGATGTTATGAGAGTGGGTTAAGGCGGGGAACAGGAGCTAGAACTTGGTATTTATTCGGATCTTATTTACTATGTCCGAAATATGACTGTTTAAAATTTTAGGGGGATTGGACTGCTAGTAAAGCTGTTATGAGAGTGGGTTAAGGTGGGGAACAGGAGCTAGAACTTGGTATTTGTTCGGATCTTATTTACTACATCTGAAATATGACTGTTTAAAATTAGGCTAAAATTGGGCTACTAGTAGCGAAATGTGGTCTCTAACAAATTTTGTTCTGAATTGGACTCTGACTAATTTTGCTCACAGAGTGGACTCTGAATAATTTCTGTCCCAAACTGGTCTCTGAATATTTTCGGAGACAAAGTGGACTCTGACGAATTTTGAGCCTAAACTGAACTCTGACGAATTTCTGTGGTTAATTGGACTCTGTTAATTTTTCAGGGTAAAACTTGACTCTGATGAAATTTGCTAACAAAGCGGACTCTGACGAGTTTTTGGTATAAAATGGACTCTGATGAAAATTGGTTTGAAAATGGACTCTGAAGAAATTGCTAACAAAGTGTACTCTGACGAATTTGAGCTTCAACTGATTGACTATTTTCGGTCTTAAATTCAAATAAAACTAAATGTTATGGCTAAGTTGTCTGTTTTCCTTAACAAAACGTCTAAGACAATATTCTCTGAAAATGGTCTTTGAAAATACGAGGTGTTGAAAACTGGTAAAATATGTCCGTAGAGTTTACCTGGAAATGCTGTGAAACAAACACGATTTTTTCCTGAATTTTTCTTTTAAGATTTTCCTACTTATTTTCCTCATAAGAACTCTTAACAAACTTCTAAAATCTCAGAAATTATTTTTCCCATAAGAAACCTTTAACTCCAAATAGGCCCTTTTCAAAATTTACCTGGAAACCCTGACACCGTTGCGTCCCTTTTTTCCAGAAACAAAAAGGGACGCTACGGTGTCATCCCTACTACTAACAACCATATACACTGTCAACAACCATATACACTGTCAACATCCATATACACTGCCAACAACCATATAAACTGTCAACATCCATACACACTCTCAACACCCACATACACTCTCAACACACGTGTCCACTGTCAACACCCATATACACTGTCAACAACTATATACACTGTCAAAACCCGTATACACTATCAACAACCATATACACTGTCAACACTCATATACACTGTCAACACCCATATACACTGTCAACACCCATATACACTATCAACAACCATATACACTGTCAACACCCATATACACTGTCAACACCCATATACACTGCCAACAACCATATACACTGTCAACACCATTATACACTGTCAACACCCATATACACTCTCAACACCCCTATACACTGTCAACACCCATATACACTGCCAAAAACATATACACTGTCAACAACCATATACACTGTCAACACCCATATACACTGTCAACATCCATATACACTGTCAACACCCATATACACTGTCAACAACCATATACTCTGTCAACAACCATATACACTATCAACATCCATACACACTCTCAACACCCATATACAATGTCAACATCCATATACACTGTCAACAACCATATACACTGTCAACATCCATATACACTGTCAACACCCATATACACTGTCAACACCCATATACACTGTCAACACCATATACACTGTCAACAACCATATACACTGTCAACATCTATACACACTCTCAACACCCATATACTCTATCAACACCAATATACATTCTCAACACCCATATACACTCTCAACACCCGTATACACTGTCAACACCCATATACACTGTCAAAACCCATATACACTGTCAACAACAATATACACTGTCAACACGCATATACACTGTCAACAACCATATACACTGTCAACAACCATATACACTGTCAACACCCATATACAGTGTCAACACCCATATACACTCTCAACACGCATATACACTGTCAACACCCATATACACTGTTAACACCCATATACACTGTCAACACCCATAAACACTGTCAACAACCATATACACTGTCAACACCCATATACACTGTCAACATCCATATACACTGTCAACAACCATATACACTGTCAACACCCATATACACTGTCAACATCCATATACACTGTCAACACCCATATACACTGTCAACAACCATATACACTGTCAACAACCATATACACTGTCAACACCCATATTCACTGTCAACAACCATATGCACTGTCAACAACCATATACACTGTCAACAACCATATACACTGTCAACACCCATATTCACTGTCAACAACCATATACACTGTCAACATCCATATACACTGTCAACATCCATACACACTCTCCACACCAATATACTCTGTCAACTACCATATACACTGTCAACAACCATATACACTGTCAACACCCATATACACTGTCAACACCCATATACACTGTCAACAACCATATACACTGTCAACACCTATACATACTGTCAACAACCATATACACTCTCAACTACCATATACACTGTCAACAACCATATACACTGTCAACACCCATATACACTGTCAACATCCACATACACTGTCAACAACCACATACACTGTCCACACATATACACTGTCAACACCCGTATACACTGTCAACAACCATATACACTGTCAACAACCATATACTACTCTCAACAACTATATACACTGTCAACACACATATACACTGTCAACACCCATATACACTGTCAACACCCATATACACTGTCAACAACCATATACACTGTCAACACCCATATACACTGTTAACACCCAGATACACTGTCAACAACCATATACACTGTCAACAACCTTATACACTGTCAACATCCATATACACTGTCAACAACCATATACACTGTCAACACCTATATACACTTTCAACACCCATATACACTGTCAACAACCATATACACTGTCAACAACTATATACACTGTCAACAACCATGTACACTGTCAACACCCATATACACTGTCAACACTCATATACACTGTCAACAACCATATACACTGTCAACACCAATATACACTGTCAACAACCATATACACTGTTAACACCTATACACTGTCAACATCGATATACACTGTCAACACCCATATACACTGTCAACAACCATATACACTGTCAACAACCATATACACTGTCAACAACCATATACACTATCAACATCCATACACACTCTCAACACCCATATACACTGTAGACAACCATATACACTGTCAACATCCATGCACACGCTCAACACCCATATACACAATCAACAACCATATACACTGTCAACACCCATATACACTGTCAACATCCATATACACTGTCAACACCCATATACACTGTCAACATCCATATACACTGTCAACAACCATATACACTGTCAACACCTATATACACTGTCAACACCCATATACACTGTCAACAACCATATACACTGTCAACAACTATATACACTGTCAACAACCATGTACACTGTCAACACCCATATACACTGTCAACACTCATATACACTGTCAACAACCATATACACTGTCAACACCAATATACACTGTCAACAACCATATACACTGTCAACAACCATATACACTGTCAACATCCATATACACTGTCAACACCCATATACACTGTCAACAACCATATACACTGTCAACATCCATATACACGCTCAACACCCATATACACTATCAACAACCATATACACTGTCAACACCCATATACACTGTCAACATCCATATACACTGTCAACACCCATATACACTGTCAACATCCATATACACTGTCAACAACCATATACACTGTCAACACCTATATACACTGTCAACACCCATATACACTGTCAACAACCATATACACTGTCAACAACTATATACACTGTCAACAACCATGTACACTGTCAACACCCATATACACTGTCAACACTCATATACACTGTCAACAACCATATACACTGTCAACACCAATATACACTGTCAACAACCATATACACTGTTAACACCTATATACACTGTCAACATCGATATACACTGTCAACACCCATATACACTGTCAACAACCATATACACTGTCAACAACCATATACACTGTCAACAACCATATACACTATCAACATCCATACACACTCTCACACCCATATACACTGTCGACAACCATATACACTGTCAACATCCATGCACACGCTCAACACCCATATACACTGTCAACAACCATATACACTACCAACACCCATATACACTGTCAACATCCATATACACTGTCAACACCCATATACACTGTCAACATCCATATACACTGTCAACACCCATATACACTGTCAACACCTATATACACTGTCAACACCCATATACACTGTCAACAACTATATATACTCTCAACACCTATATACACTGTCAACAACTATGTACTCTCTCATCACCCATGTACACTGTCAACACTAATATACTTTGTCAACTTTCATCTACACTGTCAATACCCATATACACTATCAACAACCATATACACTGTCAACACCCATATACACTGTCAACACCATATACACTGTCAACAACCATATACACTGTCATCACCCATATACACTCTCAACATCCATATACACTGTCAACATCCATATACACTGTCAACACCCATATACACTGTCAACACCCATATACACTGTCAACATCCACATACACTGTCAACAACCACATACACTGTCCACACATATACACTGTCAACACCCGTATACACTGTCAACAACCATATACACTGTCAACAACCATATACACTCTCAACAACTATATACACTGTCAACACACATATACACTGTCAACACCCATATACACTGTCAACACCCATATACACTGTCAACAAACCATATACACTGTCAACACCCATATACACTGTTAACACCCAGATACACTGTCAACAACCATATACACTGTCAACAACCTTATACACTGTCAACATCCATATACACTGTCAACACCATATACACTGTCAACACCTATATACACTTTCAACACCCATATACACTGTCAACAACCATATACACTGTCAACAACTATATACACTGTCAACAACCATGTACACTG
This sequence comes from Procambarus virginalis, assembly GCA_020271785.1. NCBI lineage: Eukaryota > Metazoa > Arthropoda > Malacostraca > Decapoda > Cambaridae > Procambarus > Procambarus virginalis. The sequence goes on from WNGS01158028.1 coordinate 8,194, forward strand.
TCAACACCCATATACACTGTCAACACTCATATACACTGTCAACAACCATATACACTGTCAACACCAATATACACTGTCAACAACCATATACACTGTTAACACCTATATACACTGTCAACATCGATATACACTGTCAACACCCATATACANACCATATACACTGTCAACAACCATATACACTGTCAACACCCATCCACACTGTCAACATCCATATACACTGTCAACAACCATATACACTGTCAACACCTATATACACTGTCACACCCATATACACTGTCAACAACCATATACACTGTCAACAACCATATACACTGTCAACACCCATATACACTGTCAACAACCATATACACTGTCAATAACCATATACACTGACAACACCCATATACACTGTCAACATCCATATACACAGTCAACATATACACAAAACTGTCAACACCTATATACACTGTCAACACCCATATACACAGTCAACAACCATATACACTGTCAACAACCATATACACTGTCAACACCATATACACTGTCAACATACCTATACACAGTCAACAACCATATACACTGTCAACATCCATATACACTGTCAACACCCATATACACTGTCAACAACCATATACACTGTCAACAACCATATACACTGTCAACACCCATATACACTGTGAACAACCATATGCACTGACAACAACCATATACACTGTCAACACCCATATACAGTGTCAACATCCATATACACTCTCAACACCCATATACACTGTCAACACCCATATACACTGTCAACACCCATATACCCTGTCAACAACCATATACACTGTCAACAACCATATACACTGTCAACACCCATATACACTGTCCACAACCATATACACTGTCAACAACTATATACACTGTCAACAACCATGTACACTGTCAACACCCATATACACTGTCTACACCCATACACACTGTCAACACCCATATATACTGTCAACAACCATATACGCTGTCAACACCCATATACACTGTTAACACCCATATACACTGTCAACAATCATATACAGTCAACAACCATATACACTGTCAACACCCATGTACACTGTCAACATCCATATACACTGTCAACACCCATATACACTGTCAACAACCATATACACTGTCAACAACCATATACACTGTCAACACCCATATACACTGTCAACACCCATATACACTGTCAACAACCATATACACTGTCAACAACCATATACACTGTCAACAACCATATACAGTGTCAACACCAATATACACTGACAACAACCATATACACTGTCAACAACCATATACACTGTCAACACCCATATACACTGTCAACATCCATATACACTGTCAACATCCATATACACTGTCCGCACCCATATACACTGTCAACAACCATATACTCTGTCAACACCCATATACACTGTCAATACCTATACACACTGTCAACACCCATATACACTACCAACAACCATATACACTGTCAACACCCATATGCACTGTCAACACCCATATACACTGTCAACAACCATATACACTGTCAACAACCATATACACTGTCAACATCCATACACACTCTCAACACCCATATACTCTATCAACACCAATATACACTCTCAACACCCATATACACTATCAACAACCATATACACTGTCAACACCCATATACACTGTCCACAACCATATACACTGTCAACATCCATACACACTCTCAACACCCGTAGACACTGTCAACACCAATATACACTGTCAACACCCATATACACTGTTAACAACCATATACACTCAAAACGTCCATATACACTGTCAACACCCATATACACTGTCAACAACCATATACACTGTCAACAACCATATACACTGTCAACACCCATCCACAATGTCAACATCCATATACACTGTCAACAATCATATACACTGTCAACACCTATATACACTGTCAACACCCATATACACAGTTAACAACCATATACACTGTCAACAACCATATACACTGTCAACACCCATATACACTGTCACCAACCATATACACTGTCAATAACCATATACACTGACAACACCCATATACACTGTCAACATCCATATACACAGTCAACAATATACACACTGTCAACACCTATATACACTGTCAACACCCATATACACAGTCAACAACCATATACACTGTCAACAACCATATACACTGTCAACACCCATATACACTGTCAACACCCATATACACAGTCAACAACCATATACACTGTCAACAAACATATACACTGTCAACAACCATGTACACTGTCAACACCCATATACACTGTCTACACCCATACACACTGTCAACACCCATATACACTGTCAACAACCACATACACTGTCAACAACCATATACACTCTCAACACCCATATACACTCTCAACACCCATATACTCTATCAACACCAATATACACTGTCAACACCCATATACACTGTCAACACCATATACACTGTCAACACCCATATACACTGTCAACAACCATATACACTGTCAACATCCATACACACTCTCAACACCATATCACTGTCAACACCAATATACACTGTCAACACCCATATACACTGTTAACAACCATATACACTCAAAACGTCCATATACACTGTCAACACCCATATACACTGTCAACAACCATATACACTGTCAACAACCATATACACTGTCAACACCCATCCACAATGTCAACATCCATATACACTGTCAACAATCATATACACTGTCAACACCTATATACACTGTCAACACCCATATACACAGTTAACAACCATATTCACTGTCAACAACCATATACACTGTCAACACCCATATACACTGTCAACAACCATATAAACTGTCAATAACCATATACACTGACAACACCCATATACACTGTCAACATCCATATACACAGTCAACAAACATACACACTGTCAACACCTATATACACTGTCAACACCCATATACATTGTCAACATCCATATACACTGTCAACAACCATATACACTGTCAACACCAATATACACTGTCAACACCCATATACACTGTCAACAGCCATAAACAGTCAACAACTGTATATACTGTCAACAACCATGTACACTGTCAACACCCATGTACACTGTCAACACTCATATACACTGTCAACACCCATATACACTTCCAACACCCATATACACTATCAACAACCATATACATTCAACAACCCATATCCACTGTCAACACCATATACACTGTCAACAACAATATACACTGTCAACAACCATATACACTGTCA
>WNGS01158029.1:4937-26518 GCA_020271785.1 Procambarus virginalis
ACTTTGCCCATTTTGTTTCTGCCATCAGCAGGGATCGAACTCGGACCCTATGATTACGAGTCCAGACGCTGCTCTTCTCTCAGCTATCAGGGCCCCCAGTATGTGTGCTCACCTAGCTGTACTCACCTAAATGTGCTTGCGGGGGTTGAGCTCTGGCTCTTTGGTCCCGCCTCTCAACAGTCAATCAACTGGTGTACAGGTTCCTGAGCCTACTGGGCTCTATCATATCTATATTAAAACTGTGTATGGAGTCAGCCTCCACCACATCACTACCTAGTGCTTTCCATTTGTTACTACTCTAAACTGAAAAAGTCTTTCTAACGTCCCTGTGGCTCATTTGGGTACTAAGTTTTCCACCCTGTGTCCCTTGTTCGCGTACCACCAGTGTTAAACAGTTTATCTTTATCTACCCTCTCAATTCCTTTGAGAATTTTGCAGGCAGTGATCATGTCTCCCCTTACTCTTCTGTCTTCCAGTGTCGTGAGATGAATTTCCCGTAGCCTTTCCTCGTAACTCATGCCTTTAGTTCTGGGACTAGTCTAGTGGCATAACCCTAACTTTTGCAAGCTTCGTATTGTGCTTGACAAGGTACGGGCTCCATGCTGGGGCCGCATACTCCAGGATTGGTCTTACATATGCGGTATACAAGGTTCTGAATGATTCCTTACACAGGTTCATGAAGGCTGTTCTGATGTTAGCCAGCCTCGCATGTGCCGCAGACGTTATTCTTTTTATGTGGGCTTCAGGAGACAGTTTGGTGTGATATCAACTCCTAGATCTTTCTCTCTGTTCGTTTCATTAAGTACTTCATCTCCCATTCTGTATCCTGTGTCTGGCCTCCTGTTTCCACTGCCTAGTTTCATTACTTTGCATTTACTCGGGTTGAACTTCAACACCATTCGTTGGACCATTCATTCTGTCTGTCTAGGTCACCTTGTAGCCTCCTACTATCATCTTCTGTTTCAATCCTCCTCATAATTTTTGCATCATCAACAAACAATGAGAGGAACGATTCTATACCCTCTGGGAGATCATTTACATATATAAGAAACAGTATAGGTCCAAGGACTGACCCCTGCGGGACTCCACTTGTAACGTCTCGCCAATCTCAGACCTCACCCCTCACACTGACTCGTTGTCTTCTGTTGCTTAGGTACTCCTTTATCCAATGGAGTACCTTCCCTTTCACTCCCAGTGTGTGTATGTGTGTGAATACGTGTGTGTATGAATTCTCACCTAAATATGCTTACAAGGTCGAGCACCAGCTCCAGGCCCCGCCTTCCCTACATTGTTAGTTGAACGTCATGACAGCGTTCCGATGTTCTTCCTGTGATCTTTACATATAAAGTTCCATACCCAGTTACCTTCTATAACTTCATCGTCCAAACTTTTGTTTTGACATCTCTGTGACTCTTGTGTGTCTCTTGCGTGTGTGTCCCCTCGTCTGCTGTCTCTTGTGTGTGTGTGTCCCCTCGTCTGCTGTGTCTTGTGTGTGTGTCCCCTCGTCTGCTGTGTCTGTGTGTGTGTCCCCTCGTCTGCTGTGTCTTGTGTGTGTGTCCCCTCGTCTGCTGTGTCTTGTGTGGTGTCCCCTCGTCTGCTGTGTCTTGTGTGGTGTCCCCTCGTCTGCTGTGTCTTGTGTGTGTGTCCCCTCGTCTGCTGTGTCTTGTGTGTGTGTCCCCTCGTCTGCTGTGTCTTGTGTGTGTGTCCCTCGTCTGCTGTGTCTTGTGTTGTGTCCCTCGTCTGCTGTGTCTTGTGTGTGTCCCCTCGTCTGCTGTGTCTTGGTGTGTGTCCCCTCGTCTGCTGTGTCTTGTGTGTGTGTCCCTCGTCTGCTGTGTCTTGTGTGTGTGTCCCCTCGTCTGCTGTGTCTTGTGTGTGTGTCCCCTCGTCTGCTGTGTCTTGTGTGTGTGTCCCCTCGTCTGCTGTGTCTTGTGTGTGTGTCCCCTCGTCTGCTGTGTCTTGTGTGTGTCCCCTCGTCTGCTGTGTCTTGTGTGTGTGTGTCCCCTCGTCTGCTGTGTCTTGTGTGTGTGTCCCCTCGTCTGCTGTGTCTTGTGTGTGTGTCCCCTCGTCTGCTGTGTCTTGTGTGTGTCCCTCGTCTGCTGTGTCTTGTGTGTGTGTGTCCCCTCGTCTGCTGTGTCTTGTGTGTGTGTCCCCTCGTCTGCTGTGTCTTGTGTGTGTGTCCCCTCGTCTGCTGTGTCTTGTGTGTGTGTCCTCGTCTGCTGTGTCTTGTGTGTGTGTCCCCTCGTCTGCTGTGTCTTGTGTGTGTGTCCCCTCGTCTGCTGTGTCTTGTGTGTGTGTCCCCTCGTCTGCTGTGTCTTGTGTGTGTGTCCCCTCGTCTGCTGTGTCTTGTGTGTGTCCCCTCGTCTGCTGTGTCTTGTGTGTGTGTCCCCTCGTCTGCTGTGTCTTGTGTGTGTCCCCTCGTCTGCTGTGTCTTGTGTGTGTGTCCCCTCGTCTGCTGTGTCCTGCTTGGATTAAACATTGTTCATGTATTTGTCTTAGACCACACGCATGATTTTGATCATTTGGTATCAAACGCATCAAGGATAACACAGGATGGTGACCACTGTTCAGGGCGGCAGAGGATGATAACACAGGATGGTGGCCACTGTTCAGGGCGGCAGAGGATGATAACACAGGATGGTGGCCACTGTTCAGGGCGGCAGAGGATGATAACACAGGATGGTGGCCACTGTTCAGGGCGGCAGAGGATGATAACACAGGATGGTGACCACTGTTCAGGGCGGCAGAGGATGATAACACAGGATGGTGACCACTGTTCAGGGCGGCAGAGGATGATAACACAGGATGGTGGCCACTGTTCATGGCGGCAGGAGATGATAACACAGGATGGTGGCCACTGTTCAGGGCGGCAGAGGATGATAACACAGGATGGTGGCCATGTTCAGGGCGGCAGAGGATGATAACACAGGATGGTGGCCACTGTTCAGGGCGGCAGAGGATGATAACACAGGATGGTGGCCACTGTTCAGGGCGGCAGAGGATGATAACACAGGATGGTGGCCACTGTTCAGGGCGGCAGGAGATGATAACACAGGATGGTGACCACTGCTCAGGGCGGCAGGTGATGATAACACAGGATGGTGGCCACTGCTCAGGGCGGCAGGAGATGATAACACAGGATGGTGGCCACTGTTCAGGGCGGCAGGAGATGATAACACAGGATGGTGGCCACTGTTCAGGGCGGCAGAGGATGATAACACAGGATGGTGACCACTGCTCAGGGCGGCAGGAGATGATAACACAGGATGGTGGCCACTGTTCAGGGCGGCAGGAGATGATAACACAGGATGGTGACCACTGCTCAGGGCGGCAGGTGATGATAACACAGGATGGTGGCCACTGCTCAGGGCGGCAGGAGATGATAACACAGGATGGTGGCCACTGTTCCGGGCGGCAGGAGATGATAACACAGGATGGTGACCACTGCTCAGGGCGGCAGGTGATGATAACACAGGATGGTGGCCACTGCTCAGGGCGGCAGGTGATGATAACACAGGATGGTGGCCACTGCTCAGGGCGGCAGGAGATGATAACACAGGATGGTGGCCACTGTTCCGGGCGGCAGGAGATGATAACACAGGATGGTGACCACTGCTCAGGGCGGCAGGTGATGATAACACAGGATGGTGGCCACTGCTCAGGGCGGCAGGAGATGATAACACAGGATGGTGGCCACTGTTCAGGGCGGCAGGAGATGATAACACAGGATGGTGGCCACTGTTCAGGGCGGCAGGAGATGATAACACAGGATGGTGGCCACTGCTCAGGGCGGCAGGAGATGATAACACAGGATGGTGGCCACTGCTCAGGGCGGCAGGAGATGATAAACACAGGATGGTGGCCACTGTTCAGGGCGGCAGGAGATGATAACAGAGACAAAACACAATTCAGTTCTAGAATTCGCACGAGTTTGTTAGTTTATGTTTGATATTGAGGAGTATAATAATTAGCTTCAGAACAATATGAAGGCCAAGAATGGTGTCTTCTGAAGCTGTTTGTTATATACCGGGCGTGTGTGAGAGTGAGTAATGTGCGGTGAGAAGTGAGGGTGAAGATGATCCACAAGGACATGAGTATAGTGAGGAATGTGAGGGTGTGGCCGCCATTGTAACTACCAGGGGTCTGGCCAACCATTGCCAGGTTATTAAATCTTGTCCATATTTGAGTACCAACAAGAAATTTTGTGGCCAACCCTAATTATATTGAGTAGCAACAATAGTTGTATTTGTACAAGTAATTATGGTCCTTAACGAGCGTGTTCAGAGCGGCGTGTATCGAGAGCACCTCCACCCACTCACGGGCGGGAGCACTGCTGCTCCGGGCACCCTTGGCCCTTAACTACCCAGGGCATAGAGGCCAATATGCCCTGAGGATGCGTGCTATACCCTAGCTGGGCACGGCGCCAGGGTACTACCAGCCGTGTGCCCCGTGGGCGCAGGGCGCAGGTGGCGTGGCGGCCCCACCCACGCCTGCAGCCTTCCGCGCCATCAGGCAGCACCCATGGTGGCGGCGGCACGAGGGGCGGGAATAACAACAGCCCCGCCACATAAAGGCAACTATTCACGGGGAAAAGAGGGTAAAATGTTTAAAAATGAAAGAGATTTGTGAATAAGAGGCGGCGGAGGGGGTGGTGGTGTAGAGCAACTGGTAGAGGGCGGGGATAAAAAGAGCGGGGAGTGTGTGGGTGGAGGCGGCGGGGGCGCTCCTGACATTTCCATCATGGTCCTCCCCACCCCCCCCCCCCACCCCCCCCGGCCCGCCATTACGCCTGGCGGGGTAACCTACATTGTGCACTGACGAATACCTTCTGAAGGTGCTGCGCCGCCGGGGCCGAGGAGCCCATCTGCGGGGCTCGGCCGGGACGCCAGCGGCTCGGCCAGAGACGCCAGCGACTCGGCCAGAGACGCCAGCGGCTCGGCCGGTGACGCCAGCGGCTCGGCCGGTGACGCCAGCGGCTCGGCCGGTGACGCCAGCGGCTCGGCCGGTGACGCCAGCGGCTCGGCCGGTGACGCCAGCGCCTCGGCCAGAGACGCCAGCGGCTCGGCCGGTGACGCCAGCGCCTCGGCCAGAGACGCCAGCGGCTCGGCCGGTGACGCCAGCGGCTTGGCCAGAGACGCCAGCGGCTCGGCCGGTGACGCCAGCGGCTTGGCCGGAGACGCCAGCGGCTCGGCCAGAGACGCAGAAGGAAAGTGGTGCGTGTGGGCCGAGGCGGCGGGGCGAGGACAGAGTTAACAGGTTACGGGGGATTACCGTCGGCCAGCGGCTGGTCTCGGCCGACGGAATAAGCCTGTTAGCGGCGACATTTTCCAGTACCGTGAAATATTAATAATGGCGGCCAGTACCCGCGGTACAGTGTGAGGAGCACACGGTACACCTGTCCCGTGTACCGTGCAGGGGTACTGTACCACACCTGCCCTGTGTACCGTGCAGGGGTACTGTACCACACCTGCCCTGTGTACCGTTCAGGGGTACTGTACCACACCTGCCCTGTGTACCGTGCAGGGGTACTGTACCACACCTGCCCTGTGTACCGTGCAGGGGTACTGTACCACACCTGCCCTGTGTACCGTGCAGGGAGGGGGTACACCCCCCCCCCCCCAGCAGGACCACAGGACACTCAACAAATTACCGCCAACGGTTGGATTTTGGTTATGTATTGGGCATCATAAACCCCCACACAATGGCGGCCTAGAGATGGGGTTCTGGAGGAGTGGGAGGGTTGGTATGGCAGGGGGGGGGGGGAGGGGGTGGGGGAGGTTGTATGGGGGGTAGGGAAGGGTCCGCTAGCCCCCTACACCCCTACACCCTACACACACACCCCGTCAACCCGCCTACGCTTCCCACGCCTTTTTAAACTCGTGGGTGGAATGAGGGTGGGCGGCCGATATGACCAAAACTGACAAAAACTAACCGAAAGGGGACACCGATCAAAGACCAGGGGCCGGTTGTGTTCGTTTAGCGCAGGAGGGGGTGGGGGGCCATGCCCCCCACCCCCCCAAGCCGGCTATTGCCACCTACACCCTCCCTACACCTCTCTCTCTCATCCACTAACACCACCAACTTCTCCTAACCTCACCCTACACCTGATTAACAGAACAACAACTAAACTCATGGATTTAATTCCCCCAATGATAGCATCAGGCAGCCAGGAGGTAATAAAGTCTGGGAATATTGTGAACTAGGGCGCCGAGGCGGCCCACTCCGGCCCACAATGGCTGACAGCCTTCATCAAATTTACATAATATACTCTGGTACGCGAATTAGCGCCAGTATTCCAGGAGGGTTCAATGGCCTCTGATTCTCACCCTGTCCGGCAGACCCATATTGTATGTGGGATGCTTCTGGCCAGGTGTATGTNAGGTCTTCCACAGGTCTTCAACAGGTCTTCATCAGGTCTTCCGCAGGTCTTCAACAGGTCTTCCGCAGGTCTTCAACAGGTCTTCCGCAGGTCTTCAACAGGTCTTCAACAGGTCTTCAACAGGTCTTCCGCAGGTCTTCCACAGGTCTTCCGCAGGTCTTCAACAGGTCTTCCGCAGGGCTTCAACAGGTCTTCCACAGGGCTTCAACAGGTCTTCCGCAGGGCTTCAACAGGTCTTCCGCAGGGCTTCAACAGGTCTTCCGCAGGGCTTCAACAGGTCTTCCACAGGGCTTCAACAGGTCTTCCGCAGGGCTTCAACAGGTCTTCCACAGGGCTTCAACAGGTCTTCCGCAGGTCTTCATCAGGTCTTCCGCAGGTCTTCAACAGGTCTTCCGCAGGTCTTCAACAGGTCTTCCGCAGGTCTTCAACAGGTCTTCAACAGGTCTTCAACAGGTCTTCCGCAGGTCTTCCACAGGTCTTCCGCAGGTCTTCAACAGGTCTTCCGCAGGGCTTCAACAGGTCTTCCACAGGGCTTCAACAGGTCTTCCACAGGTCTTCAACAGGTCTTCAACAGGTCTTCAACAGGTCTTCAACAGGTCTTCCACAGGTCTTCAACAGGTCTTCAACAGGTCTTCAACAGGGCTTCAACAGGTCTTCCACAGGGCTTCAACAGGTCTTCAACAGGGCTTCAACAGGTCTTCAACAGGTCTTCAACAGGTCTTCAACAGGTCTTCCACAGGGCTTCAACAGGTTTTCAACAGGTCTTCAACAGGTCTTCAACAGGTCTTCAACAGGGCTTCCACAGGGCTTCAACAGGTCTTCAACAGGTCTTCAACAGGTCTTCAACAGGTCTTCAACAGGTCTTCAACAGGGCTTCCACAGGGCTTCAACAGGTCTTCAACAGGTCTTCAACAGGTCTTCCACAGGGCTTCAACAGGTCTTCAACAGGTCTTCAACAGGTCTTCAACAGGTCTTCAACAGGTCTTCAACAGGTCTTCAACAGGGCTTCAACAGGTCTTCAACAGGGCTTCAACAGGTCTTCAACAGGTCTTCAACAGGGCTTCAACAGGTCTTCAACAGGGCTTCAACAGGTCTTCCGCAGGTCTTCAACAGGGCTTCCACAGGGCTTCAACAGGTCTTCAACAGGTCTTCCACAGGTCTTCAACAGGGCTTCAACAGGTCTTCAACAGGTCTTCAACAGGTCTTCAACAGGTCTTCCGCAGGTCTTCAACAGGTCTTCAACAGGTCTTCAACAGGTCTTCCGCAGGTCTTCAACAGGTCTTCCACAGGTCTTCAACAGGTCTTCAACAGGTCTTCAACAGGTCTTCAACAGGTCTTCCACAGGTCTTCCACAGGTCTTCCGCAGGTCTTCAACAGGTCTTCAACAGGTCTTCCACAGGTCTTCCACAGGTCTTCAACAGGTCTTCCACAGGTCTTCAACAGGTCTTCCACAGGTCTTCCACAGGTCTTCAACAGGTCTTCAACAGGTCTTCAACAGGTCTTCCACAGGTCTTCAAGGTCTTCAGGTCTTCAACAGGTCTTCAACAGGTCTTCAACAGGTCTTCAACAGGTCTTCCACAGGTCTTCAACAGGTCTTCAACAGGTCTTCAACAGGTCTTCAACAGGTCTTCCACAGGTCTTCCACAGGTCTTCAACAGGTCTTCAACAGGTCTTCAACAGGTCTTCAACAGGTCTTCAACAGGTCTTCCGCAGGTCTTCAACAGGTCTTCCGCAGGTCTTCAACAGGTCTTCAACAGGTCTTCCGCAGGTCTTCAACAGGTCTTCAACAGGTCTTCAACAGGTCTTCCGCAGGTCTTCCGCAGGTCTTCAACAGGTCTTCAACAGGTCTTCAACAGGTCTTCAACAGGGCTTCAACAGGTCTTCAACAGGGCTTCAACAGGTCTTCAACAGGTCTTCAACAGGGCTTCAACAGGTCTTCAACAGGGCTTCAACAGGTCTTCCGCAGGTCTTCAACAGGGCTTCCACAGGGCTTCAACAGGTCTTCAACAGGTCTTCCACAGGTCTTCAACAGGGCTTCAACAGGTCTTCAACAGGTCTTCAACAGGTCTTCAACAGGTCTTCAACAGGTCTTCAACAGGTCTTCCACAGGTCTTCCACAGGTCTTCCGCAGGTCTTCAACAGGTCTTCAACAGGTCTTCCACAGGTCTTCCACAGGTCTTCAACAGGTCTTCCACAGGTCTTCAACAGGTCTTCCACAGGTCTTCCACAGGTCTTCAACAGGTCTTCAACAGGTCTTCAACAGGTCTTCCACAGGTCTTCAACAGGGCTTCAACAGGTCTTCAAAAGGGCTTCAACAGGTCTTCCGCAGGTCTTCAACAGGTCTTCAACAGGGCTTCAACAGGTCTTCAACAGGGCTTCAACAGGTCTTCCGCAGGTCTTCAACAGGGCTTCCACAGGGCTTCAACAGGTCTTCAACAGGTCTTCACAGGTCTTCAACAGGGCTTCAACAGGTCTTCAACAGGTCTTCAACAGGTCTTCAACAGGTCTTCCGCAGGTCTTCAACAGGTCTTCAACAGGTCTTCAACAGGTCTTCCGCAGGTCTTCAACAGGTCTTCCACAGGTCTTCAACAGGGCTTCAACAGGTCTTCAACAGGGCTTCAACAGGTCTTCCGCAGGTCTTCAACAGGGCTTCCACAGGGCTTCAACAGGTCTTCAACAGGTCTTCCACAGGTCTTCAACAGGGCTTCAACAGGTCTTCAACAGGTCTTCAACAGGTCTTCAACAGGTCTTCCGCAGGTCTTCAACAGGTCTTCAACAGGTCTTCCACAGGTCTTCAACAGGGCTTCAACAGGTCTTCAACAGGTCTTCAACAGGTCTTCAACAGGTCTTCCGCAGGTCTTCAACAGGTCTTCAACAGGTCTTCAACAGGTCTTCAACAGGTCTTCAACAGGGCTTCAACAGGGCTTCAACAGGTCTTCAACAGGTCTTCAACAGGTCTTCCGCAGGTCCTCAACAGGTCTTCAACAGGTCTTCCGCAGGTCTTCAACAGGTCTTCCACAGGTCTTCAACAGGTCTTCAACAGGTCTTCAACAGGTCTTCAACAGGTCTTCCACAGGTCTTCCACAGGTCTTCCGCAGGTCTTCAACAGGTCTTCAACAGGTCTTCCACAGGTCTTCCACAGGTCTTCAACAGGTCTTCCACAGGTCTTCAACAGGTCTTCCACAGGTCTTCCACAGGTCTTCAACAGGTCTTCAACAGGTCTTCAACAGGTCTTCCACAGGTCTTCAACAGGTCTTCAACAGGTCTTCAACAGGTCTTCAACAGGTCTTCAACAGGTCTTCCACAGGTCTTCAACAGGTCTTCAACAGGTCTTCAACAGGTCTTCAACAGGTCTTCCACAGGTCTTCCACAGGTCTTCAACAGGTCTTCAACAGGTCTTCAACAGGTCTTCAACAGGTCTTCAACAGGTCTTCCGCAGGTCTTCAACAGGTCTTCCGCAGGTCTTCAACAGGTCTTCAACAGGTCTTCCGCAGGTCTTCAACAGGTCTTCAACAGGTCTTCAACAGGTCTTCCGCAGGTCTTCCGCAGGTCTTCAACAGGTCTTCCGCAGGTTTTCAACAGGTCTTCAACAGGTCTTCCGCAGGTCTTCAACAGGTCTTCAACAGGTCTTCCGCAGGTCTTCCGCAGGTCTTCAACAGGTCTTCCGCAGGTCTTCAACAGGTCTTCAACAGGTCTTCAACAGGTCTTCCGCAGGTCTTCAACAGGTCTTCAACAGGTCTTCAACAGGTCTTCCGCAGGTCTTCCGCAGGTCTTCAACAGGTCTTCAACAGGTCTTCAACAGGTCTTCAACAGGTCTTCCGCAGGTCTTCCGCAGGTCTTCAACAGGTCTTCAACAGGTCTTCAACAGGTCTTCAACAGGTCTTCCGCAGGTCTTCAACAGGTCTTCAACAGGTCTTCAACAGGTCTTCAACAGGTCTTCAACAGGTCTTCCGCAGGTCTTCAACAGGTCTTCAACAGGTCTTCCGCAGGTCTTCCGCAGGTCTTCAACAGGTCTTCAACAGGTCTTCAACAGGTCTTCAACAGGTCTTCAACAGGTCTTCCGCAGGTCTTCAACAGGTCTTCCACAGGTCTTCCGCAGGTCTTCAACAGGTCTTCACAGGTCTTCAACAGGTCTTCAACAGGTCTTCAACAGGTCTTCAACAGGTCTTCCACAGGTCTTCCACAGGTCTTCCGCAGGTCTTCAACAGGTCTTCAACAGGTCTTCCACAGGTCTTCCACAGGTCTTCAACAGGTCTTCCACAGGTCTTCAACAGGTCTTCCACAGGTCTTCCACAGGTCTTCAACAGGTCTTCAACAGGTCTTCAACAGGTCTTCCACAGGTCTTCAACAGGTCTTCAACAGGTCTTCAACAGGTCTTCAACAGGTCTTCAACAGGTCTTCCACAGGTCTTCAACAGGTCTTCAACAGGTCTTCAACAGGTCTTCAACAGGTCTTCCACAGGTCTTCCACAGGTCTTCAACAGGTCTTCAACAGGTCTTCAACAGGTCTTCAACAGGTCTTCAACAGGTCTTCCGCAGGTCTTCAACAGGTCTTCCGCAGGTCTTCAACAGGTCTTCAACAGGTCTTCCGCAGGTCTTCAACAGGTCTTCAACAGGTCTTCAACAGGTCTTCCGCAGGTCTTCCGCAGGTCTTCAACAGGTCTTCCGCAGGTTTTCAACAGGTCTTCAACAGGTCTTCCGCAGGTCTTCAACAGGTCTTCAACAGGTCTTCAACAGGTCTTCCGCAGGTCTTCAACAGGTCTTCCGCAGGTCTTCAACAGGTCTTCAACAGGTCTTCAACAGGTCTTCCGCAGGTCTTCAACAGGTCTTCAACAGGTCTTCAACAGGTCTTCCGCAGGTCTTCCGCAGGTCTTCAACAGGTCTTCAACAGGTCTTCAACAGTCTTCAACAGGTCTTCAACAGGTCTCCGCAGGTCTTCAACAGGTCTTCAACAGGTCTTCAACAGGTCTTCCGCAGGTCTTCCGCAGGTCTTCAACAGGTCTTCAACAGGTCTTCAACAGGTCTTCAACAGGTCTTCAACAGGTCTTCCGCAGGTCTTCAACAGGTCTTCAACAGGTCTTCAACAGGTCTTCAACAGGTCTTCCGCAGGTCTTCAACAGGTCTTCAACAGGTCTTCAACAGGTCTTCGCAGGTCTTCCGCAGGTCTTCAACAGGTCTTCAACAGGTCTTCCGCAGGTCTTCCGCAGGTCTTCAACAGGTCTTCAATAGGTCTTCAACAGGTCTTCAACAGGTCTTCAACAGGTCTTCAACAGGTCTTCCGCAGGTCTTCAACAGGTCTTCCACAGGTCTTCCGCAGGTCTTCCGCAGGTCTTCAACAGGTCTTCAACAGGTCTTCAACAGGTCTTCAACAGGTCTTCAACAGGTCTTCAACAGGTCTTCAACAGGTCTTCCGCAGGTCTTCAACAGGTCTTCCACAGGTCTTCCACAGGTCTTCAACAGGTCTTCCACAGGTCTTCCGCAGGTCTTCAACAGGTCTTCAACAGGTCTTCAACAGGTCTTCCACAGGTCTTCCACAGGACTTCCGCAGGTCTTCAACAGGTCTTCCGCAGGTCTTCAACAGGTCTTCAACAGGTCTTCCGCGGGTCTTCAACAGGTCTTCAACAGGTCTTCCACAGGTCTTCCACAGGTCTTCCACAGGTCTTCAACAGGTCTTCACAGGCACCACTTGAACTCATAATCACTTTGCAAAACATTGGAAAATGAATAGAAATGAACACAAGACCGAGATAATACACATTGGAGAGACACCCCAGACCCCCCATTATCCCTGACAAGTGTCGCTAGTGAGCCTCTGTCACTAGTGATCACTAGTGATTTAGTTTGACCAGAGAGGATGGCGAGCATTGTCTCCATATATTTATCCCTTTGAGAGGTGACTAGTTCACATATTGACACCACGAAGTACTACATGTCACACAACAAGATACTTTGTAATCATTCCAACTAAATCATTAAGTGGTAATTATATATATAATATATATATATATGTCGTACCTACTAGCCAGAACGCACTTCTCAGTCTACCATGCAAGGCCCGATTTGCCTAATAAGCTAAGTTTTCATGAATTAATATATTTTCACTAATTTTTCTTATGAAATGATGAAACTACCCATTTCATTATGTATGAGGTCATTTTTTTTATTGGAGTTAAAATTAACGTAGATATATGACCGAACCTAACCAACCCTACCTAACCTAACCTAACCTATCTTTATAGGTTAGGTTAGGTTAGGTAGCCGAAAAAGTTAGGTTAGGTTAGGTTAGGTAGTCGAAAAGTTAGGTTAGGTTAGGTTAGGTAGGTTAGGTAGTCGAAAAATAATTAATTCGTGGAAACTTGGCTTATTAGGCAAATCGGGCCTTGCATACTAGGCTGAGAAGTGCGTTCTGGCTACTAGGTACGACATATATATATATATATATATATATATATATATATATATAACCCATTCCCATATAATATGGGAATGGGTTATGGGAACAAACGCCAATTGGCAATTTACTTCAAAAAAAGAAAAACGGTCAACCTACTCATGAAAAACTCTCCAGACACCAAACAGAACGCCTTGAGGGAGACCAACGTCGTCTATGCCTTCACATGTCCGCTTGGGGACTGTAAACCTCAAAGAACTCAGTATATACGCAAGACAACAACGTCTCTTTCCAGGCGATTAACAATGCATAAGCAACAGGGCTCTATCAAGGAACACATAATCTCCTCTCACAACCAAACCATCACCAGAGAAGTCTTAGCAAACAACACAGAAATCATCGAAAAATACAGCGATAGCAGGTGACTCGACATCAGCGAGGCACTGCACATCAAACAGTCAACACCAGCAATCAACAGCCAATTAACGAATAACTATATACTACCCACTTCAAGACTCCGAACCAACATAGAAGCAGCAAGAGGAAGTATGGGCCAATAGGCCTTCTGCAGTTACTTCCATTCTTATGTTTTCATACCCAATTTATATCCATTGTTTCGTGTTCTGGCATAGCTCTGTCACCTCACCCAAAAACGAGTATAAGTATGATGTATTTTAGGTGTAAACTATGTCTTTGAAAATGTAATAAGCATTACGAAACGCGTTCAGGCGTCAGACCACAAATAAAGAATGAATTTTGGAGAGTTAATTTATCATTTACCCTCGACAGTTAAGAAGAACGTAAAAAATATTGAGAAGAATCGTGTTAGAATTATTTATCTTACCCTTTCGTCATTCAACAACATATGTTTACAAGAAAGACTGCTACCAAAATATTTTAAATTATAACACAACACACACACACATATATATATATAATAATATATATAATATATATATATATAGATATATATATATATATATATATATATATATATAGATATATATATGCCCAACTTGCCTAAACACGCAGAGTATTTATTCAACTATAGAACACTTCCCACCAGGAGACTCGAACCCTAGCCAGCACAGAAGCCTTCCAGCCACCGGCATGACAGGTAACGCCTTAACTCACTGCACCACGTTGATCTCTTTTAGGGTCTGAGCATGGTGCAGTGGGTTAAGGCGTTACCTGTCATGCCGGTGGCTGGAAGGCTTCTGTGCTGGCTAGGGTTCGAGTCTCCTGGTGGGAAAGTATTTTATAAGTGATATATATATTATATATATATAGATATATTATATATATATATATATATCTTATAATATATATATATATATATTATATATATATATATATATAATATATATATACAAGAGTACCACCTCTGGCTGGAAGAAGGGACCCATAGCCTCGGAGGAAAGCACACATAACGCATAAGAGGGAATGTTTAGGTCCCCTCCAACACAGTTTCTGTGTGCTTTTCTCCTACCACCCCCTCCTTTTTATGCTTTGTTGTGCTTTATTACATATTATAAGGTTACAACATGTACAAGTGTTGATACAATGAGATGAGCTTAAAGGTTATGGTTCTCTTGGAGCTCATCCGCTTCCGACAGGAACCGAGGACCAAGCAGGCGTTTCCCCTCTGGACCGCCACACTGAGGCGCTGAAACAGGAAACTGGTTGCCCTTGGGTCTCTGGTGACCCAAGGGCACCGTCGATGAGCTTGGAACCCATTCTTTGAGCAATCCCAAGGCACTCCTACCCCAGGGCCATGCGTCTAAGACGCTATGGGAACAAACGTGTATTGACCTGCCAGTCCCTATACTTGAGTGATTTTGCTGTTTCCCTGTGGTGGCTGCCCCACCTGCTTGATCAGCTCCGAAGTGTACAAGTGTCAGCCAGGGTGGATACACATGTGTAGTCCCACACCAACTGTCTACCCTCCTTCCAGTAGTATGTGATGCCATCAGGGCGAAGTGCGGGGAAATCCGGGTTTTGGACCCCTAGATATGGGGTTCTCTCTCCGCTGGGCACTGAGCTGAGACAAGCTCCTCTTGATGATGTCATTGACATCGTTGTGTCTTGCATGCCAGCCCTTGGATCTTGCGCAGTGCAACCCATTGGTCTGCTTCCACCCTATTGCAAATAAACTTGTATTCAGAGCGAATTGGGGCACCAAGGCGGAGGGCCACTGCTACACGAAGGGATTCTGGATCTAGGCGCGTGCCCATGCTGACATGGGTACTGCCAGGAGGAAGTCTCCTGCATGGGGGGCACGCACTGCTCTGAGGCGGGCTTTCTCCTTGTCTGATGTTGCGGCGTTGAGCATGGCATCAGCTATTTTTTCCACTAGAGGGTGGGTCCCAGCCGGACTGTTTGTGTTGTTTGTTGGCTCTATAATGGTTGCTGGGGCTGCCAGAACATCCCACTTATTTGAACATTCAATAAAAGCATTGATTCTTGCTGAATCACTCAGGGGTTCAGCTAGGATATCTCTTACGAGGTCGTGTGATGCATGGGAGGAGGAAAGGAAGACGGCTAGAGTAATCTTGGAGGCTGTGCGGACACTAAGGCCGCCGAGTCTTACAGAAGGGTTGCTTGCTCCCACTGAGAGTCGTCCAATGGCAGGTTCAGGAATTTCACCAGCATGGACCTCAGAAGGTGTCATACACATTTAACTTAGGGCTGCTGTAGGATGGAGAACATCTCAGAAAGTACGTCAACTTAGGGAGAGACAGGCATCTTGTGAGGAGAAAGAGAGCATCATGGGCATCAATCTTGTCAATCTTCCAGCATTCTCTTTAGATCAGTGATTTTTGCAGCAGGACCTCCTCGATTGCTCGTGGGCCAATGGGGGCACCCAGGAGAGTGCAGTCCGGTGGCTCGACAATGAGAATGTCTGGAAGAACATTTTGTATTTGCCCAGTGATGTCTGGATGCGGGAGATTATTTCACATTTGGATGCATTGAGAATGAGGCCTAAGGCGCTCCCTGCTCCTGGATTTCCTTATATCCTCCAAAATGGTTTCCGGGGTTCCAGCGAGAGTGGCCATCATCCAGGTACCAGTTTTAGCTCGCTTGTCAGACTATCAGTGACCTCTTTGATAGCTAGGCAGAAAAGGAGGGTGCTAAGGTGTCACCTTGTTGGACACCTTCACAGGAGTTTATTTCATGTTCCCCAAAAAGAAGCTTAGAATCCCCACTGTAGCACGATCGGATGAACGGGTAAAGGGGACGGAAATGGTTGTGTTCAGCCCTGAGGACAGCGTCTCGTCTGACTTGATTGAAAGCATTTTTAAAATCAAGTTTACTAGTGCCTTCTGGTCCGGGAGATCAGCCCATCAGCTTTTGTTCATCAGCCCGCCGGCACTCTGATGGTAATCTTGGGCATAGTATTTTATCAATCACCTCATTCTTTGGGGCACACTTGAGGAACACAAATGCGAACAAGCCAGAATGGTCCCCAGGCATACATGCAACTGATAATAGCCTCGGCAAATAGCCTCGGATACCATCAGCATTTGTCTGGTCATGATGGTCGAGTGGATTAGGTGACCTGTACACCAGTTGCTAGTACTCCTGGCAGTATGGGTTCGAGTCACTTTTGGGGTGTGAGTTTTCAGTTATATATATATNGACAGACGTTCTCATTTAACTTGATAGTGATGGAGAAAGTTTGTCTTAACCATCTCCCTTCATTCTATCTACCCCCCCCCCCCAGGAAGCAGCCCGTGACAGCTGACTAACCCAGGTACCTATTTACTGCTAGGTAACAGGGGCATAGGGTGAAAGAAACTCTGCCCATTGTTTCTCGCCGGCGCCTGGGATCGAACCCAGGACGACAGCATCACAAGTCCAGCGTGCTGTCCGCTCGGCCGACCGGCTCCCTGTGGGGGAAAATGACTCATGGGATTTATATTTATTTAGTTTATATTTATATAGCAATTTATATTTGACGTTGATGTGTTAATGTTTTTATATATTGTCATTCAATATAAATTATTGATTAGTAAACATTCAGTACAGTATAAGACTATATATTAGTAACTATATTGATTACAGCTTATCTGTATGGATGATTATGGCTTGATCCACCAGTCATGAACACGGATGATCACACCCAATAGTGCTGGTGGATGAGGCTGACATAACCCGGTGTTACTGGTGGACCAGGTAGATGCTGGTATAACCTGGTGTTACTGGTGGACCAGGTAGAGGCTGACATAACCCGGTGTTACTGGTGGACCAGGTAGATGCTGGTATAACCTGGTGTTACTGGTGGACCTGGTAGATGCTGGTATAACCTGGTGTTACTGGTGGACCAGGTAGATGCTGGTATAACCCGGTGTTACTGGTGGACCAGGTAGATGCTGGTATAACCTGGTGTTACTGGTGGACCTGGTAGATGCTGGTATAACCTGGTGTTACTGGTGGACCAGGTAGAGGCTGACATAACCTGGTGTTACTGGTGGACCAGGTAGAGGCTGGTATAACCTGGTGTTACTGGTGGACCAGGTAGAGGCTGACATAACCTGGTGTTACTGGTGGACCAGGTAGAGGCTGACATAACCTGGTGTTACTGGTGGACCAGGTAGAGGCTGACATAACCTGGTGTTACTGGTGGACCAGGTAGAGGCTGGTATAACCCGGTGTAACTGGTGGACCAGGTAGAGGCTGACATAACCCGGTGTTACTGGTGGACCAGGTAGAGGCTGGTATAACCCGGTGTAACTGGTGGACCAGGTAGAGGCTGACATAACCCGGTGTTACTGGTGGACCAGGTAGAGGCTGGTATAACCCGGTGTAACTGGTGGACCAGGTAGAGCCAGTTGTGCTGCAGCTTCATGTACACCTGTCACAGGCCTACCTTGAGGTGCTTCCGGGGCTTAGCGTCCCCGCGGCCCGGTCGTCGACCAGGCCTCCTAAACAATAACATAGCGGTGAGCTAAATATGACAGCAATATCAGGGGAAATATTGTAATGATTTATTAGATGAGGTTTAATTAATAATTACCTCGGGCCAGAATCACGAAGCAGTTACGCAAGTACTAACGAACGTGTACATCTTTCCTCAATCTTTGACGGCTTTGTTTACATTTATTAAACAGTTTACAAGCATGCAAACTCCATAATCAACTGTTGTTATTGTTATAAACAGCCTCCTGGTGCTTCGGAGCTCATTGATTGTTTAATAATTGTCAACAAACCCGCCATAGATTGAGAAAGATGTTCAGGTTCGTAAGTGCTTGCGTAACTGCCTCTTGAGTCTGGTCTATCGTTTGTTCTGTTCTCTTGCGTCATAACCTACAGTTTTCTTCCGAGGAAAATTACACTGTACCTCATTTTCTATGAGTTATTGAAAGTTAGTAAATGGTGTCCGACCCCATACAGCTGCTGACCTCATACACCAGCCCACAGCTGCACAACCCGTACAGCTGCTGGTCTCATACACCAGCCCACAGCTACACAACCCGTATAGCTGCTGGCCTCATACACCAGCCCACAGCTACACAACCCGTACAGCTGCTGGTCTCATACACCAGCCCACAGCTACACAACCCGTACAGCTGCTGGTCTCATACACCAGCCCACAGCTACACAACCCGTATAGCTGCTGGCCTCATACACCAGCCCACAGCTACACAACCCGTACAGCTGCTGGCCTCATACACCAGCCCACAGCTGCTGGCCTCATACACCAGCCCACAGCTACACACCCCGTACAGCTGCTGACCTCATACACCAGCCCACAGCTACACACCCCGTACAGCTGCTGACCTCATACACCAGCCCACAGCTGCTGGCCTCATACACCAGCCCACAGCTACACACCCAGTACAGCTGCTGGCCTCATACACCAGCCCACAGCTACACACCCCGTACAGCTGCTGACCTCATACACCAGCCCACAGCTGCTGGCCTCATACACCAGCCCACAGCTGCTGGCCTCATACACCAGCCCACAGCTGCTGGCCTCATACACCAGCCCACAGCTGCTGGCCTCATACACCAGCCCACAGCTGCTGGCCTCATACACCAGCCCACAGCTGCTGGCCTAGCCCACAGCTGCTGGCCTAGCCCACAGCTGCTGGCCTCATACACCAGCCCACAGCTGCTGGCCTCATACACCAGCCCACAGCTACACACCCCGTACAGCTGCTGACCTCATACACCAGCCCACAGCTGCTGGCCTCATACACCAGCCCACAGCTGCTGGTCTCATACACCAGCCCACAGCTGCTGGCCTCATACACCAGCCCACAGCTGCTGGCCTCATACACCAGCCCACAGCTGCTGGCCTCATACACCAGCCCACAGCTGCACAACCCGTACAGCTGCTGGCCTCATACACCAGCCCACAGCTACACACCCCGTACAGCTGCTGGCCTCATACACCAGCCCACAGCTGCTGGCCTCATACACCAGCCCACAGCTGCTGGCCTCATACACCAGCCCACAGCTGCACAACCCGTA
Source organism: Procambarus virginalis (assembly GCA_020271785.1). Lineage (NCBI taxonomy): Eukaryota > Metazoa > Arthropoda > Malacostraca > Decapoda > Cambaridae > Procambarus > Procambarus virginalis. Next base: position 24,181 of record WNGS01158029.1, read on the forward strand.
CAGCTGCTGGCTTCATACACCAGCCCACAGCTACACAACCCGTACAGCTGCTGTCCTCATACACCAGCCCACAGCTACACACCCCGTACAGCTGCTGGCCTCATACACCAGCCCACAGCTACACACCCCGTACAGCTGCTGACCTCATACACCAGCCCACAGCTACACAACCCGTACAGCTGCTGGCCTCATACACCAGACCACAGCTACACACCCCGTACAGCTGCTGGCCTCATACACCAGCCCACAGCTACACACCCCGTACAGCTGCTGGCCTCATACACCAGCCCACAGCTGCACAACCCGTACAGCTGCTGGCCTCATACACCAGCCCACAGCTACACACCCCGTACAGCTGCTGGCCTCATACACCAGCCCACAGCTGCACAACCCGTACAGCTGCTGGCCTCATACACCAGCCCACAGCTGCACAACCCGTACAGCTGCTGGCCTCATACACCAGCCCACAGCTGCACAACCCGTACAGCTGCTGTCCTCATACACCAGCCCACAGCTACACACCCCGTACAGCTGCTGGTCTCATACACCAGCCCACAGCTACACAACCCATACAGCTGCTGACCTCATACACCAGCCCACAGCTGCACAACCCGTACAGCTGCTGTTCTCATACAAAAGCCCACAGCTACACAACCCGTACAGCTGCTGACCTCATACACCAGCCCACAGCTGCTGGCCTCATACACCAGCCCACAGCTACACAACCCGTACAGCTGCTGACCTCATACACCAGCCCACAGCTACACAACCCGTACAGCTGCTGGCCTCATACACCAGCCCACAGCTACACAACCCGTACAGCTGCTGGCCTCATACACCAGCCCACAGCTACACAACCCGTACAGCTGCTGGCCTCATACACCAGCCCACAGCTACACAACCCGTACAGCTGCTGGTCTCATACACCAGCCCACAGCTACACAACCCGTACAGCTGCTGGCCTCATACACCAGCCCACAGCTACACAACCCGTACAGCTGCTGACCTCATACACCTGCCCACAGCTGCACAACCCGTACAGCTGCTGGCCTCATACACCAGCCCACAGCTACACACCCCGTACAGCTGCTGACCTCATACACCAGCCCACAGCTGCACAACCCGTACAGCTGCTGGCCTCATACACCAGCCCACAGCTGCACAACCCGTACAGCTGCTGGCCTCATACACCAGCCCACAGCTACACAACCCGTACAGCTGCTGGCCTCATACACCAGCCCACAGCTGCTGACCTCAAACACCAGCCCACAGCTGCTGACCTCATACACCAGCCCACAGCTGCACAACCCGTACAGCTGCTGGCCTCATACACCAGCCCACTACACACCCCGTACAGCTGCTGGCCTCATACACCAGCCCACAGCTACACACCCCGTACAGCTGCTGACCTAATACACCAGCCCACAGCTGCACAACCCGTACAGCTGCTGGCCTCATACACCAGCCCACAGCTACACAACCCGTACAGCTGCTGACCTCATACACCAGCCCACAGCTACACACCCCGTACAGCTGCTGGCCTCGTACACCAGCCCACAGCTGCTGGTCTCATACACCAGCCCACAGCTACACAACCCGTACAACTGCTGGTCTCATACACCAGCCCACAGCTACACAACCCGTACAGCTGCTGGCCTCATACACCAGCCCACAGCTACACAACCCGTACAGCTGCTGGCCTCGTACACCAGCCCACAGCTACACAACCCGTACAGCTGCTGGCCTCGTACACCAGCCCACAGCTACACAACCCGTACAGCTGCTGGCCTCATACACCAGCCCACAGCTACCAACCCGTACAGCTGCTGGCCTCATACACCAGCCCACAGCTACACAACCCGTACAGCTGCTGGCCTCATACACCAGCCCACAGCTACACAACCCGTACAGCTGCTGCCTCATACACCTGCCCACAGCTACACACCCCGTACAGCTGCTGGCCTCATACACCAGCCCACAGCTACACAACCCGTACAGCTGCTGGCCTCATACACCAGCCCACAGCTACACAACCCGTACAGCTGCTGCCCTCATACACCAGCCCACAGCTACACACCCCGTACAGCTGCTGGCCTCGTACACCAGCCCACAGCTACACAACCCGTACAGCTGCTGGCCTCATACACCAGCCCACAGCTGCTGGCCTCATACACCAGCCCACAGCTACACACCCCGTACAGCTGCTGGCCTCGTACACCAGCCCACAGCTACACAACCCGTACAGCTGCTGGCCTCATACACCAGCCCACAGCTGCTGGCCTCATACACCAGCCCACAGCTACACACCCCGTACAGCTGCTGGCCTCATACACCAGCC
>WNGS01158029.1:38105-56528 GCA_020271785.1 Procambarus virginalis
CACCAGCCCACAGCTACACAACCCATACACCAGCCCACAGCTACACAACCCATACAGCTGCTGGCCTCATACACCAGCCCACACCTGCTGGCCTCATACACCAGCCCACAGCTACACAACCCGTACAGCTGCTGGCTTCATACACCAGCCCACACCTGCTGGCCTCATACACCAGCCCACAGCTACACAACCCGTACAGCTGCTGGCCTCATACACCAGCCCACACCTGCTGGCCTCATACACCAGCCCACAGCTACACAACCCGTACAGCTGCTGGCTTCATACACCAGCCCACACCTGCTGGCCTCATACACCAGCCCACAGCTACACAACCCGTACAGCTGCTGGCCTCATACACCAGCCCACCCTACTGGCCTCATACACCAGCCCACAGCTACACAACCCGTACAGCTGCTGGCTTCATACACCAGCCACACCTGCTGGCCTCATACACCAGCCCACAGCTACACAACCCGTACAGCTGCTGGCCTCATACACCAGCCCACAGCTACACAACCCATACAGCTGCTGGCCTCATACACCAGCCCACAGCTACACAACCCATACAGCTGCTGGCCTCATACACCAACCCACAGCTACACAACCGTACAGCTGCTGGCCTCATACACCAGCCCACAGCTACACAACCCGTACAGCTGCTGGCCTCATACACCAGCCCACAGCTACACAACCATACAGCTGCTGGCCTCATACACCAGCTCACAGCTACACAACCCATACAGCTGCTGGCCTCATACACCAGCCCACAGCTACACACCCCATACAGCTGCTGGCCTCATACACCAGCCCACAGCTACACACCCATACAGCTGCTGGCCTCATACACCAGCCCACAGCTACACACCCATACAGCTGCTGGCCTCATACACCAGCCCACAGCTACACACCCCATACAGCTGCTGGCCTCATACACCAGCCCACAGCTACACAACCCGTACAGCTGCTGGCCTCATACACCAGCCCACAGCTACACACTCCATACAGCTGCTGGCCTCATACACCAGCCCACAGCTACACACTCCATACAGCTGCTGGCCTCATACACCAGCCCACAGCTACACACCCCATACAGCTGCTGGCCTCATACACCAGCCCACAGCTGCTGGCCTCATACACCAGCCCACAGCTACACAACCCATACAGCTGCTGGCCTCATACACCAGCCCACAGCTACACACTCCATACAGCTGCTGGCCTCATACACCAGCCCACAGCTGCTGGCCTCATACACCAGCCCACAGCTACACAACCCATACAGCTGCTGGCCTCATACACCAGCCCACAGCTACACACTCCATACAGCTGCTGGCCTCATACACCAGCCCACACCTGCTGGCCTCATACACCAGCCCACAGCTGCTGGCCTCATACACCAGCCACAGCTGCTGGCTCATACACCAGCCCACAGCTACACAACCCATACAGCTGCTGGCCTCATACACCAGCCCACAGCTGCTGGCCTCATACACCAGCCCACAGCTACACAACCCATACAGCTGCTGGCCTCATACACCAGCCCACAGCTACACAACCCATACAGCTGCTGGCCTCATACACCAGCCCACAGCTACACAACCCATACAGCTGCTGGCCTCATACACCAGCCCACAGCTGCTGGCCTCATACACCAGCCCACAGCTACACAACCCATACAGCTGCTGGCCTCATACACAGCCCACAGCTGCTGTCCTCATGCACCAGCCCACAGCTACACAACCCATACAGCTGCTGGCCTCATACACCAGCCCACAGCTACACACCCATACAGCTGCTGGCCTCATACACCAGCCCACAGCTGCTGGCCTCATACACCAGCCCACAGCTACACAACCCATACAGCTGCTGGCCTCATACACCAGCCCACAGCTGCTGGCCTCATACACCAGCCCACAGCTACACAACCCATACAGCTGCTGGCCTCATACACCAGCCCACAGCTACACAACCCATACAGCTGCTGGCCTCATACACCAGCCCACAGCTACACAACCCATACAGCTGCTGGCCTCATACACCAGCCCACACCTGCTGGCCTCATACACCAGCCCACAGCTACACAACCCGTACAGCTGCTGGCTTCATACACCAGCCCACACCTGCTGGCCTCATACACCAGCCCACAGCTACACAACCCGTACAGCTGCTGGCCTCATACACCAGCCCACACCTGCTGGCCTCATACACCAGCCCACAGCTACACAACCCGTACAGCTGCTGGCTTCATACACCAGGCCACACCTGCTGGCCTCATACACCAGCCCACAGCTACACAACCCGTACAGCTGCTGGCCTCATACACCAGCCCACACCTACTGGCCTCATACACCAGCCCACAGCTACACAACCCGTACAGCTGCTGGCTTCATACACCAGCCCACACCTGCTGGCCTCATACACCAGCCCACAGCTACACAACCCGTACAGCTGCTGGCCTCATACACCAGCCCACAGCTACACAACCCATACAGCTGCTGGCCTCATACACCAGCCCACAGCTACACAACCCATACAGCTGCTGGCCTCATACACCAACCCACAGCTACACAACCCGTACAGCTGCTGGCCTCATACACCAGCCCACAGCTACACAACCCGTACAGCTGCTGGCCTCATACACCAGCCCACAGCTACACAACCCATACAGCTGCTGGCCTCATACACCAGCTCACAGCTACACAACCCATACAGCTGCTGGCCTCATACACCAGCCCACAGCTACACACCCATACAGCTGCTGGCCTCATACACCAGCCCACAGCTACACACCCCATACAGCTGCTGGCCTCATACACCAGCCCACAGCTACACACCCCATACAGCTGCTGGCCTCATACACCAGCCCACAGCTACACACCCCATACAGCTGCTGGCCTCATACACCAGCCCACAGCTACACAACCCGTACAGCTGCTGGCCTCATACACCAGCCCACAGCTACACACTCCATACAGCTGCTGGCCTCATACACCAGCCCACAGCTACACACTCCATACAGCTGCTGGCCTCATACACCAGCCCACAGCTACACACCCATACAGCTGCTGGCCTCATACACCAGCCCACAGCTGCTGGCCTCATACACCAGCCCACAGCTACACAACCCATACAGCTGCTGGCCTCATACACCAGCCCACAGCTACACACTCCATACAGCTGCTGGCCTCATACACAGCCCACAGCTGCTGGCCTCATACACCAGCCCACAGCTACACAACCCATACAGCTGCTGGCCTCATACACCAGCCCACAGCTACACACTCCATACAGCTGCTGGCCTCATACACCAGCCCACACCTGCTGGCCTCATACACCAGCCCACAGCTGCTGGCCTCATACACCAGCCCACAGCTGCTGGCCTCATACACCAGCCCACAGCTACACAACCCATACAGCTGCTGGCCTCATACACCAGCCCACAGCTGCTGGCCTCATACACCAGCCCACAGCTACACAACCCATACAGCTGCTGGCCTCATACACCAGCCCACAGCTGCTGGCCTCATACACCAGCCCACAGCTACACAACCCATACAGCTGCTGGCCTCATACACCAGCCCACAGCTACACAACCCATACAGCTGCTGGCCTCATACACCAGCCCACAGCTACACAACCCATACAGCTGCTGGCCTCATACACCAGCCCACAGCTGCTGGCCTCATACACCAGCCCACAGCTACACAACCCATACAGCTGCTGGCCTCATACACCAGCCCACAGCTGCTGGCCTCATCACCAGCCCACAGCTACACAACCCGTACAGCTGCTGGCCTCATACACCAGCCCACAGCTACACACCCATACAGCTGCTGGCCTCATACACCAGCCCACAGCTGCTGGCCTCATACACCAGCCCACAGCTACACAACCCATACAGCTGCTGGCCTCATACACCAGCCCACAGCTGCTGGCCTCATACACCAGCCCACAGCTACACAACCCATACAGCTGCTGGCCTCATACACCAGCCACAGCTACACAACCCATACAGCTGCTGGCCTCATACACCAGCCCACAGCTACACAACCCATACAGCTGCTGGCCTCATACACCAGCCCACACCTGCTGGCCTCATACACCAGCCCACAGCTACACAACCCGTACAGCTGCTGGCTTCATACACCAGCCCACACCTGCTGGCCTCATACACCAGCCCACAGCTACACAACCCGTACAGCTGCTGGCCTCATACACCAGCCCACACCTGCTGGCCTCATACACCAGCCCACAGCTACACAACCCGTACAGCTGCTGGCCTCATACACCAGCCCACAGCTACACAACCCATACAGCTGCTGGCCTCATACACCAGCCCACAGCTACACACCCATACAGCTGCTGGCCTCATACACCAACCCACAGCTACACAACCCGTACAGCTGCTGGCCTCATACACCAGCCCACAGCTACACAACCCGTACACAGCTGCTGGCCTCATACACCAGCCCACAGCTACACAACCCATACAGCTGCTGGCCTCATACACCAGCTCACAGCTACACAACCCATACAGCTGCTGCCTCATACACCAGCCCACAGCTACACACCCATACAGCTGCTGGCCTCATACACCAGCCCACAGCTACACACCCCATACAGCGCTGGCCTCATACACCAGCCCACAGCTACACACCCCACAGCTGCTGCTGGCCTCATACACCAGCCCACAGCTACAACCCCATACAGCTGCTGGCCTCATACACCAGCCACAGCTACACAACCCGTACAGCTGCTGGCCTCATACACCAGCCCACAGCTACACACCCATACAGCTGCTGGCCTCATACACCAGCCCACAGCTACACACTCCATACAGCTGCTGGCCTCATACACCAGCCCACAGCTACACACCCATACAGCTGCTGGCCTCATACACCAGCCCACAGCTGCTGGCCTCATACACCAACCCACAGCTACACACCCATACAGCTGCTGGCCTCATACACCAGCCCACAGCTACACACTCCATACAGCTGCTGTCCTCATACACCAGCCCACAGCTGCTGGCCTCATACACCAGCCCACAGCTACACAACCCATACAGCTGCTGGCCTCATACACCAGCCCACAGCTACACACTCCATACAGCTGCTGGCCTCATACACCAGCCCACACCTGCTGGCCTCATACACCAGCCCCAGCTGCTGGCCTCATACACCAGCCCACAGCTGCTGGCCTCATACACCAGCCCACAGCTACACAACCCATACAGCTGCTGGCCTCATACACCAGCCCACAGCTGCTGGCCTCATACACCAGCCCACAGCTACACAACACCATACAGCTGCTGGGCCTCATACACCAGCCCACAGCTGCTGGCCTCATACACCAGCCCACAGCTACACAACCCATACAGCTGCTGGCCTCATACACCAGCCCACAGCTACACAACCCATACAGCTGCTGGCCTCATACACCAGCCCACAGCTACACAACCCTACAGCTGCTGGCCTCATACACCAGCCCACAGCTGCTGGCCTCATACACCAGCCCACAGCTACACAACCCATACAGCTGCTGGCCTCATACACCAGCCCACAGCTGCTGTCCTCATGCCCAGCCCACAGCTACACAACCCGTACAGCTGCTGGCCTCATACACCAGCCCACAGCTACACACCCCATACAGCTGCTGGCCTCATACACCAGCCCACAGCTGCTGGCCTCATACACCAGCCCACAGCTACACACCCCTACAGCTGCTGGCCTCATACACCAGCCCACAGCTGCTGGCCTCATACACAGCCCACAGCTACACACCCATACAGCTGCTGGCCTCATACACCAGCCCACAGCTACACAACCCATACAGCTGCTGCCTCATACACCAGCCCACAGCTACACAACCCATACAGCTGCTGGCCTCATACACCAGCCCACACCTGCTGGCCTCATACACCAGCCCACAGCTACACCCCGTACAGCTGCTGGCTTCATACACCAGCCCACACCTGCTGGCCTCATACACCAGCCCACAGCTACACAACCCGTACAGCTGCTGGCCTCATACCCAGCCCACACCTGCTGGCCTCATACACCAGCCCACAGCTACACAACCCGTACNGTGGACCAGGTAGAGGGTGGTATAACCTGGTGTTACTGGTGGCCAGTTAGAGACTGGTATAACCCGGTGTTATGGTGGACCAGGTAGAGGCTGACATAACCTGGTGTTACTGGTGGACCAGGTAGAGGCTGGTATAACTGGTGTTACTGGTGGACCAGGTAGAGACTGGTATAACCCTGTGGTACTGGTGGACCAGGTAGAGGCTGGTATAACCTGGTGTTACTGGTGGACCAGGTAGAGGGTGGTATAACCCGGTGTTACTGGTGGACCAGGTAGAGGCTGTATAACCCGGTGTTACTGGTGACCAGGTAGAGGCTGACATAACCTGGTGTTACTGGTGGACCAGGTAGAGGCTGGTATAACCTGGTGTTACTGGTGGACCAGGTAGAGGCTGACATAACCCGGTGCTACTGGTGGACCAGGTAGAGGCTGACATACCCCGGTGTTACTGGTGGACCAGGTAGAGGCTGGTATAAACCCGGTGTTACTGGTGGACCAGGTAGAGGCTGACATAACCTGGTGTTACTGGTGGACCAGGTAGGGGCTGGTATAACCTGGTGTTACTGGTGGACCAGGTAGAGGCTGACATAACCTGGTGTTACTGGTGGACCAGGTAGAGGCTGACATAACCCGGTGTTACTGGTGGACCAGGTAGAGGCTGGTATAACTGGTGTTACTGGTGGACCAGGTAGAGGCTGACATAACCTGGTGTTACTGGTGGACCAGGTAGAGGCTGACATACCTGGTGTTACTGGTGGACCAGGTAGAGGCTGGTATAACCTGGTGTTACTGGTGGACCAGTAGAGGCTGACATAACCTGGTGTTACTGGTGGACAGGTAGAGGCTGGTATAACCTGGTGTTACTGGTGGACCAGGTAGAGGCTGGTATAACCTGGTGTTACTGGTGGACCAGGTAGAGGCTGGTATAACCTGGTGTTACTGGTGACCAGGTAGAGGGTGGTATAACCCGGTGTTACTGGTGGACCAGGTAGAGACTGGTATAACCCGGTGCTACTGGTGGACCAGTAGAGGCTGACATAACCCGGTGTTACTGGTGGACCAGGTAGAGCCAGTTGTGCTGCAGCTTCATGTACACCTGTCACAGGCCTACCTTGAGGTGCTTCCGGGGCTTAGCGTCCCCGCGGCCCGGTCGTCGACCAGGCCTCCTACACAATAACATACATCAGGCCACTCACAATAACATAGCGGTGAGCTAAATATGACAGCAATATCAGGGGAAATATTGTAATGATTTATTAGATGAGGTTTAATTAATAATTACCTCGGGCCAGAATCACGAAGCAGTTACGCAAGTACTAACGAACGTGTACATCTTTCCTCAATCTTTGACGGCTTTGTTTACATTTATTAAACAGTTTACAAGCATGCAAACTCCATAATCAACTGTTGTTATTGTTATAAACAGCCTCCTGGTGCTTCGGAGCTCATTGATTGTTTAATAATTGTCAACAAACCCGCCAAAGATTGAGAAAAAATGTTCAGGTTCGTAAGTGTTTGCGTAACTGCCTCTTGAGTCTGGTCTATCGTTTGTTCTGTTCTCTTGCGTCATAACCTACAGTTTTCTTCCGAGGAAAATTCTACTGTGCCTCATTTTCTATGAGATATTGAAAGTTAGTAAATGGTGTCCTACTCCGTACAGCTGCTGGCCTCATACACCAGGCCACAGCTGCTGGCCTCATACACCAGCCCACACCTGCTGGCCTCATACACCAGCCCACAGCTACACAACCCATACAGCTGCTGGCCTCATACACCAGCCCACAGCTGCTGACCTCATACACCAGCCCACACCTGCTGGCCTCATACACCAGCCCACAGCTGCTGGCCTCATACACCAGCCCACACCTGCTGGCCTCATACACCAGCCCACAGCTACACAACCCATACAGCTGCTGGCCTCATACACCAGCCCACAGCTGCTGACCTCATACACCAGCCCACAGCTACACAACCCGTACAGCTGCTGGCCTCATACACCAGCCCACAGCTGCTGGCCTCATACACCAGCCCACAGCTACACAACCCGTACAGCTGCTGGCCTCATACACCAGCCCACAGCTACACAACCCGTACAGCTGCTGGCTTCATACACCAGCCCACACCTGCTGGCCTCATACACCAGCCCACAGCTACACAACCCGTACAGCTGCTGGCTTCATACACCAGCCCACACCTGCTGGCCTCATACTCCAGCCCACAGCTACACAACCCGTACAGCTGCTGGCTTCATACACCAGCCCACACCTGCTGGCTTCATACACCAGCCCACAGCTACACAACCCGTACAGCTGCTGGCTTCATACACCAGCCCACACCTGCTGGCTTCATACACCAGCCCACAGCTGCTGGCTTCATACACCAGCCCACACCTGCTGGCTTCATACACCAGCCCACAGCTACACAAGCCGTACAGCTGCTGGCTTCATACACCAGCCCACAGCTGCTGGCTTCATACACCAGCCCACACCTGCTGGCTTCATACACCAGCCCACAGCTACACAACCCGTACAGCTGCTGGCTTCATACACCAGCCCACACCTGCTGGCCTCATACACCAGCCCACAGCTACACAACCCATACAGCTGCTGGCCTCATACACCAGCCCACACCTGCTGGCCTCATACACCAGCCCACAGCTACACAACCCGTACAGCTGCTGGCTTCATACACCAGCCCACACCTGCTGGCTTCATACACCAGCCCACAGCTACACAACCCGTACAGCTGCTGGCTTCATACACCAGCCCACACCTGCTGGCCTCATACACCAGCCTACAGCTACACAACCCGTACAGCTGCTGGCCTCATACACCAGCCCACAGCTACACAACCCGTACAGCTGCTGGCCTCATACACCAGCCCACACCTGCTGGCCTCATACACCAGCCCACACCTGCTGGCCTCATACACCAGCCCACAGCTACACAACCCGTACAGCTGCTGGCTTCATACACCAGCCCACACCTGCTGGCCTCATACACCAGCCCACAGCTACACAACCCGTACAGCTGCTGGCTTCATACACCAGCCCACACCTGCTGGCCTCATACACCAGCCCACCGCTACATAACCCGTACAGCTGTTGGCCTCATACACCAGCCCACAGCTACACAACCCGTACAGCTGCTGGCCTCATACACCAGCCACACCTGCTGGCCTCATACACCAGCCCACACCTGCTGGCCTCATACACCAGCCCACAGCTACACACCCGTACAGCTGCTGGCCTCATACACCAGCCCACAGCTACACAACCCGTACAGCTGCTGGCCTCATACACCAGCCCACAGCTACACACCCATACAGCTGCTGGCCTCATACACCAGCCCACAGCTACACACCCCATACAGCTGCTGCCTCATACACCAGCCCACAGCTACACACACCCATACAGCTGCTGGCCTCATACACCAGCCCACAGCTGCTGGCCTCATACACCAGCCCACAGCTACACAACCCATACAGCTGCTGGCCTCATACACCAGCCCACAGCTACACACTCCATACAGCTGCTGGCCTCATACACCAGCCCACAGCTGCTGGCCTCATACACCAGCAGCCCACAGCTGCTGGCCTCATACACAGCCCACAGCTGCTGGCCTCATACACCAGCCCACAGCTACACCACCCATCAGCTGCTGGCCTCATACACCAGCCCACAGCTGCTGGCCTCATACACCAGCCCACAGCTACACAACCCATACAGCTGCTGGCCTCATACACACCCACAGCTGCTGGCCTCATACACCAGCCCACAGCTACACAACCCATACAGCTGCTGGCCTCATACACCAGCCCACAGCTACACAACCCATACAGCTGCTGGCCTCATACACCAGCCCACAGCTACACAACCCATACAGCTGCTGGCCTCATACACCAGCCCACAGCTGCTGGCCTCATACACCAGCCCACAGCTACACACCCATACAGCTGCTGGCCTCATACACCAGCCCACAGCTGCTGTCCTCATGCACCAGCCCACAGCTACACAACCCATACAGCTGCTGGCCTCATACACCAGCCCACAGCTACACACCCCATAGCTGCTGGCCTCATACACCAGCCCACAGCTGCTGGCCTCATACACCAGCCCACAGCTACACAACCCATACAGCTGCTGGCCTCATACACCAGCCCACAGCTGCTGGCCTCATACACCAGCCCACAGCTACACAACCCATACAGCTGCTGGCCTCATACACCAGCCCACAGCTACACAACCCATACAGCTGCTGGCCTCATACACCAGCCCACAGCTACACAACCCATACAGCTGCTGGCCTCATACACCAGCCCACACCTGCTGGCCTCATACACCAGCCCACAGCTACACACCCGTACAGCTGCTGGCTTCATACACCAGCCCACACCTGCTGGCCTCATACACCAGCCCACAGCTACACAACCCTACAGCTGCTGGCCTCATACACCCAGCCCACACTGCTGGCCTCATCACCACCCCACACTACACAACCCGTACAGCTGCTGGCTTCATACACCAGCCCACACCTGCTGGCCTCATACACCAGCCCACAGCTACACAACCCGTACAGCTGCTGGCCTCATACACCAGCCCACACCTACTGGCCTCATACACCACCCACAGCTACACAACCCGTACAGCTGCTGGCTTCATACACCAGCCCACACCTGCTGGCCTCATACACCAGCCCACAGCTACACAACCCGTACAGCTGCTGGCCTCATACACCAGCCCACAGCTACACAACCCATACAGCTGCTGGCCTCATACACCACCCACAGCACACCCCATACAGCTGCTGGCCTCATACACCAACCCACAGCTACACACCCGTACAGCTGCTGGCCTCATACACCAGCCCACAGCTACACACCCGTACAGCTGCTGGCCTCATACACCAGCCCACAGCTACACAACCCATACAGCTGCTGGCCTCATACACCAGCTCACAGCTACACAACCCATACAGCTGCTGGCCTCATACACCAGCCCACAGCTACACACCCCATACAGCTGCTGGCCTCATACACCAGCCCACAGCTACACACCCCATACAGCTGCTGGCCTCATACACCAGCCCACAGCTACACACCCATACAGCTGCTGGCCTCATACACCAGCCCACAGCTACACACCCCATACAGCTGCTGGCCTCATACACCAGCCACAGCTACACAACCCGTACAGCTGCTGGCCTCATACACCAGCCCACAGCTACACACTCCATACAGCTGCTGGCCTCATACACCAGCCCAGCTACACACTCCATACAGCTGCTGGCCTCATACACCAGCCCACAGCTACACACCCCATACAGCTGCTGGCCTCATACACCAGCCCACAGCTGCTGGCCTCATACACCAGCCCACAGCTACACACCCATACAGCTGCTGGCCTCATACACCAGCCCACAGCTACACACCCCATACAGCTGCTGGCCTCATACACCAGCCCACAGCTACACACTCCATACAGCTGCTGGCCTCATACACAGCCCACCTGCTGGCCTCATACCCCAGCCCACTGCTGGCCCTACACCAGCCACAGCTACACAACCCATACAGCTGCTGGCCTCATACACCAGCCCACAGCTACACACTCCATACAGCTGCTGGCCTCATACACCAGCCCACACCTGCTGGCCTCATACACCAGCCCACAGCTGCTGGCCTCATACACCAGCCCACAGCTGCTGGCCTCATACACCAGCCCACAGCTACACAACCCATACAGCTGCTGGCCTCATACACCAGCCCACAGCTGCTGGCCTCATACACCAGCCCACAGCTACACAACCCATACAGCTGCTGGCCTCATACACCAGCCCACAGCTACACAACCCATACAGCTGCTGGCCTCATACACCAGCCCACAGCTACACAACCCATACAGCTGCTGGCCTCATACACCAGCCCACAGCTGCTGGCCTCATACACCAGCCCACAGCTACACAACCCATACAGCTGCTGGCCTCATACACCAGCCCACAGCTACACAACCCATACAGCTGCTGGCCTCATACACCAGCCCACAGCTACACAACCCATACAGCTGCTGGCCTCATACACCAGCCCACAGCTGCTGGCCTCATACACCAGCCCACAGCTACACAACCCATACAGCTGCTGGCCTCATACACCAGCCCACAGCTGCTGGCCTCATGCACCAGCCCACAGCTACACAACCCATACAGCTGCTGGCCTCATACACCAGCCACAGCTACACACCCCATACAGCTGCTGGCCTCATACACCAGCCCACAGCTGCTGGCCTCATACACCAGCCCACAGCTACACAACCCATACAGCTGCTGGCCTCATACACCAGCCCACACTGCTGGCCTCATACACCAGCCCACAGCTACACACCCATACAGCTGCTGGCCTCATACACCACCCACAGCTACACAACCCATACAGCTGCTGGCCTCATACACCAGCCCACAGCTACACAACCCATACAGCTGCTGGCCTCATACACCAGCCCACACCTGCTGGCCTCATACACCAGCCCACAGCTACACAACCCGTACAGCTGCTGGCTTCATACACCAGCCCACACCTGCTGGCCTCATACACCAGCCCACAGCTACACACCCGTACAGCTGCTGGCCTCATACACCAGCCCACACCTGCTGGCCTCATACACCAGCCCACAGCTACACACCCGTACAGCTGCTGGCTTCATACACCAGGCCACACCTGCTGGCCTCATACACCAGCCCACAGCTACACAACCCGTACAGCTGCTGGCCTCATACACCAGCCCACACCTACTGGCCTCATACACCAGCCCACAGCTACACAACCCGTACAGCTGCTGGCTTCATACACCAGCCCACACCTGCTGGCCTCATACACCAGCCCACAGCTACACAACCCGTACAGCTGCTGGCCTCATACACCAGCCCACAGCTACACAACCCATACAGCTGCTGGCCTCATACACCAGCCCACAGCTACACAACCCATACAGCTGCTGGCCTCATACACCAACCCACAGCTACACAACCCGTACAGCTGCTGGCCTCATACACCAGCCCACAGCTACACAACCCGTACAGCTGCTGGCCTCATACACCAGCCCACAGCTACACAACCCATACAGCTGCTGGCCTCATACACCAGCTCACAGCTACACAACCCATACAGCTGCTGGCCTCATACACCAGCCCACAGCTACACACCCCATACAGCTGCTGGCCTCATACACCAGCCCACAGCTACACACCCATACAGCTGCTGGCCTCATACACCAGCCCACAGCTACACACCCATACAGCTGCTGGCCTCATACACCAGCCCACAGCTACACACCCCATACAGCTGCTGGCCTCATACACCAGCCCACAGCTACACAACCCGTACAGCTGCTGGCCTCATACACCAGCCACAGCTACACACTCCATACAGCTGCTGGCCTCATACACCAGCCCACAGCTACACACTCCATACAGCTGCTGGCCTCATACACCAGCCCACAGCTACACACCCCATACAGCTGCTGGCCTCATACACCAGCCCACAGCTGCTGGCCTCATACACCAGCCCACAGCTACACAACCCATACAGCTGCTGGCCTCATACACCAGCCCACAGCTACACACTCCATACAGCTGCTGGCCTCATACACCAGCCCACAGCTGCTGGCCTCATACACCAGCCCCCAGCTACACACCCATACAGCTGCTGGCCTCATACACCAGCCCACAGCTACACACTCCATACAGCTGCTGGCCTCATACACCAGCCCACACCTGCTGGCCTCATACACCAGCCCACAGCTGCTGGCCTCATACACCAGCCCACAGCTGCTGGCCTCATACACCAGCCCACAGCTACACAACCCATACAGCTGCTGGCCTCATACACCAGCCCACAGCTGCTGGCCTCATACACCAGCCCCAGCTACACAACCCATACAGCTGCTGGCCTCATACACCAGCCCACAGCTACACAACCCACAGCTGCTGGCCTCATACACCAGCCCACAGCTACACAACCCATACAGCTGCTGGCCTCATACACCAGCCCACAGCTGCTGGCCTCATACACCAGCCCACAGCTACACAACCCATACAGCTGCTGGCCTCATACACCAGCCCACAGCTACACAACCCCATACAGCTGCTGGCCTCATACACCAGCCCACAGCTACACACCCATACAGCTGCTGGCCTCATACACCAGCCCACACCTGCTGGCCTCATACACCAGCCCACAGCTACACACCCATACAGGCTGGCCTCATACACCAGCCCACACCTGCTGGCCTCATACACCAGCCCACAGCTACACAACCCATACAGCTGCTGGCCTCATACACCAGCCCACAGCTACACAACCCATACAGCTGCTGGCCTCATACACCAGCCCACAGCTACACCACCCCTACAGCTGCTGGCCTCATACACCAGCCCACAGCTACACACCCCATACAGCTGCTGGCCTCATACACCAGCCCACAGCTACACACCCCATACAGCTGCTGGCCTCATACACCAGCCCACAGCTACACACCCCATACAGCTGCTGGCCTCATACACCAGCCCACAGCTACACAACCCGTACAGCTGCTGGCCTCATACACCAGCCCACACCTGCTGGCCTCATACACCAGCCCACAGCTACACAACCCGTACAGCTGCTGGCTTCATACACCAGCCCACACTGCTGGCCTCATACACCAGCCCACAGCTACACAACCCGTACAGCTGCTGGCCTCATACACCAGCCCACAGCTACACAACCCATACAGCTGCTGGCCTCATACACCAGCCCACAGCTACACAACCATACAGCTGCTGGCCTCATACACCAGCCCACAGCTACACAAACCGTACAGCTGCTGGCCTCATACACCAGCCCACAGCTACACAACCCGTACAGCTGCTGGCCTCATACACCAGCCCACAGCTACACAACCCATACAGCTGCTGGCCTCATACACCAGCCCACAGCTACACAACCCATACAGCTGCTGGCCTCATACACCAGCCCACAGCTACACACCCCATACAGCTGCTGGCCTCATACACCAGCCCACAGCTACACCCCATACAGCTGCTGGCCTCATACACCAGCCCACAGCTACACACCCCATACAGCTGCTGGCCTCATACACCAGCCCACAGCTACACACCCATACAGCTGCTGGCCTCATACACCAGCCCACAGCTACACAACCCGTACAGCTGCTGGCCTCATACACCAGCCCACAGCTACACACTCCATACAGCTGCTGGCCTCATACACCAGCCCACAGCTACACACTCCATACAGCTGCTGGCCTCATACACCAGCCCACAGCTACACACACCCATACAGCTGCTGGCCTCATACACCAGCCCACAGCTACACACCCCATACAGCTGCTGGCCTCATACACCAGCCCACAGCTGCTGGCCTCATACACCAGCCCACAGCTACACAACCCATACAGCTGCTGGCCTCATACACCAGCCCACAGCTACACACCCCATACAGCTGCTGGCCTCATACACCAGCCCACAGCTACACACTCCATACAGCTGCTGGCCTCATACACCAGCCCACAGCTGCTGGCCTCATACACCAGCCCACAGCTACACAAACCATACAGCTGCTGGCCTCATACACCAGCCCACAGCTACACACACCCATACAGCTGCTGGCCTCATACACCAGCCCACAGCTGCTGGCCTCATACACCAGCCCACAGCTGCTGGCCTCATAACCAGCCCACAGCTGCTGGCCTCATACACCAGCCCACAGCTGCTGTCCTCATGCACCAGCCACAGCTACACAACCCATACAGCTGCTGGCCTCATACACCAGCCCACAGCTACACAACCCCATACAGCTGCTGGCCTCATACACCAGCCCACAGCTGCTGGCCTCATACACCAGCCCACAGCTACACAACCCATACAGCTGCTGGCCTCATACACCAGCCCACAGCTGCTGGCCTCATACACCAGCCCACAGCTACACAACCCATACAGCTGCTGGCCTCATACACCAGCCCACAGCTACACAACCCATACAGCTGCTGGCCTCATACACCAGCCCACAGCTACACAACCCATACAGCTGCTGGCCTCATACACCAGCCCACACCTGCTGGCCTCATACACCAGCCCACAGCTACACAACCCGTACAGCTGCTGGCTTCATACACCAGCCCACACCTGCTGGCCTCATACACCAGCCCACAGCTACACAACCCGTACAGCTGCTGGCCTCATACACCAGCCCACACCTGCTGGCCTCATACACCAGCCCACAGCTACACACCCGTACAGCTGCTGGCTTCATACACCAGCCACACCTGCTGGCCTCATACACCAGCCCACAGCTACACAACCCGTACAGCTGCTGGCCTCATACACCAGCCCACACCTACTGGCCTCATACACCAGCCCACAGCTACACAACCCGTACAGCTGCTGGCTCATACACCAGCCCACACCTGCTGGCCTCATACACCAGCCCACAGCTACACAACCCGTACAGCTGCTGGCCTCATACACCAGCCCACAGCTACACAACCCATACAGCTGCTGGCCTCATACACCAGCCCACAGCTACACAACCCATACAGCTGCTGGCCTCATACACAACCCACAGCTACACAACCCGTACAGCTGCTGGCCTCATACACCAGCCCACAGCTACACAACCCGTACAGCTGCTGGCCTCATACACCAGCCCACAGCTACACAACCCATACAGCTGCTGGCCTCATACACCAGCTCACAGCTACACAACCCTACAGCTGCTGGCCTCATACACCAGCCCACAGCTACACACCATACAGCTGCTGGCCTCATACACCAGCCCACAGCTACACACCCCATACAGCTGCTGGCCTCATACACCAGCCCACAGCTAACACCCCATACAGCTGCTGGCCTCATACACCAGCCCACAGCTAACACCCCATACAGTGCTGGCCTCATACACCAGCCCACAGCTACACAACCCGTACAGCTGCTGGCCTCATACACCAGCCCACAGCTACACACTCCATACAGCTGCTGGCCTCATACACCAGCCCACAGCTACACACTCCATACAGCTGCTGGCCTCATACACCAGCCCACAGCTACACACCCCATACAGCTGCTGGCCTCATACACCAGCCCACAGCTGCTGGCCTCATACACCACCCACAGCTACACAACCCATACAGCTGCTGGCCTCATACACCAGCCCACAGCTACACACTCCATACAGCTGCTGGCCTCATACACCAGCCCACAGCTGCTGGCCTCATACACCAGCCCACAGCTACACAACCCATACAGCTGCTGGCCTCATACACCAGCCCACAGCTACACACTCCATACAGCTGCTGGCCTCATACACCAGCCCACACCTGCTGGCCTCACACCAGCCCACAGCTGCTGGCCTCATACACCCCACAGCTGCTGGCTCATACACCAGCCCACAGCTACACAACCATACAGCTGCTGGCCTCATACACCAGCCCACAGCTGCTGGCCTCATACACCAGCCCACAGCTACACAACCCATACAGCTGCTGGCCTCATACACCAGCCCACAGCTACACAACCCATACAGCTGCTGGCCTCATACACCAGCCCACAGCTACACAACCCATACAGCTGCTGGCCTCATACACCAGCCCACAGCTGCTGGCCTCATACACCAGCCCACAGCTACACAACCCATACAGCTGCTGGCCTCATACACCAGCCCACAGCTACAACACCCCATAAGCTGCTGGCCTCATACACCAGCCCACAGCTACACACTCCATACAGCTGCTGGCCTCATACACCAGCCCACACTGCTGGCCTCATACACCAGCCCACAGCTACACACTCCATACAGCTGCTGGCCTCATACACCAGCCACACCTGCTGGCCTCATACACCAGCCCACAGCTACACAACCATACAGCTGCTGGCCTCATACACAGCTCACAGCTACACACCCATACAGCTGCTGGCTCATACACCAGCCCACAGCTACACACCCCATACAGCGCTGGGCCTCATACACCAGCCCACAGCTACACAACCCATACAGCTGCTGGCCTCATACACCAGCCCACAGCTACACACCCATACAGCTGCTGGCCTCATACACCAGCCCACAGCTACACCACCCCATACAGCTGCTGGCCTCATACACAAGCCACAGCTACACAACCGTACAGCTGCTGGCTCATACACCAGCCCACACCTGCTGGCCTCATACACCAGCCCACAGCTACACAACCCGTACAGCTGCTGGCTCATACACCAGCCCACACCTGCTGGCCTCATACACCAGCCCACAGCTACACAACCCGTACAGCTGCTGGCCTCATACACCAGCCCACAG
>WNGS01158031.1:0-10000 GCA_020271785.1 Procambarus virginalis
GAATTATTCAGTGGTAGAAAAAGAAGCGTTGGCGCTAGTGTTAGCATGTAAAAAATTTGAAATATATCTCACGGCTAATATAGTGGATGTGTATATGGACCATAACCCACTAGTCTTTATCCATCAGATGAAAGAGAAAAATAAACGGATCCTAAGGTGGGCGTTATATCTACAGGACTTCAACCTTACCATTATCCATTTACCGGATCGGCTAAACGTAATAGCCCTGAACATTTTTTAGAGGCAGGCAGAAACAGAGGGAGAAACAGACAGGCAGAAACGTGGCAGGAGTACGGATGGAGAGGGGGAAATGGCCGAGACTGGACTACATTTCGTCATCAAGCCCACACATACTACACCCCCAACTACACAGAGACTACCACACTCCCCAATATCACTTCCAAAACTGGACAAACCATTGCCACAACAACACACCCTGGGTCAGGGTAGAGAGGAGGGAGAACCACCAAAACCTTCCAGAAGTGACACACAATATGGACAATCATTCATTTTTGCAAACATTCAAGGTCTAAAGCCAAAGTCAAGAAATAAAGTCAAGTTCATAAATGGTCTCCTATTAGAGTCAAACTCCATATTTGGGGCATTCACGGAAACTCATACAAAAGATTACATGGATGGTGAAATCTGGATTCCAAATTATAATTTATACAGATGTGATAGAAAAACTAGGTCAAATGGAGGAGTAGGTCTGTATATTAAAGAGGACCTGGTATGCACAGAACTACTAAACTCAACTAATGAGGTGGTAGAGGTACTTGGAATTAGGTAGAGAAACTAAACTTAATTATTATTTTAATATATAAACCGCCAGATACAACGGTTGAGGAATTCACAGAGCAGATGCACAAAATAGAGAACATACTTGATGACCTAGCAAACCCAGCTCCAGATATTATCTTCCTTGGAGATTTCAATTTACCGAGTCTAAGATGGAGAATGGCAAACACAAATATCATAGCAGGGAATGACCGGGAAATAACCAGCCACAGGTCAGAGAACTTTTGAGATTCTGTGACAAATTCTCGCTCAATCAACAGATTACAGAACCAACTAGGAACGAAAAACACTAGACTTGTTATTCACAAACAATGATGAACTAATCAGAGACATAACAATCTCAGATACTTCATACTCAGACCATAAGCTCATTGAAGTGCGAACTAGCATAAATAACGGTAGTAGATCTAAGAGACCCAACAAGCGAGAAGGAATATTCAATCAATTCAATTTCAACAATAAGAGGATTGACTGGGAAAAAATAAATGTAGACCTTTCAACCATTCAATGGGAGACGGTCTTAAGCGACAAAACTCCCACACAGGGAATAGCTCAACTGACAGCTGAAGCTTACAAGGTCTGCTTGAAGCACGTGCCGGTGAGGAGGGGCAGAAAGAGAGAGGAACTCTAGAAAGAGAACGCAGACGACTGTACAGGAGAAGGAAAAAAATTACGGAAATGCTTCGGCAGACACAACTATCACAAGCAAGGAAAATAAGCCTAAGCAGGGAGATCGAAGAAATCGAACAAACGTTGAAGCGATCATATGAGTCTGAGGAAATGGAATTGGAACAGAGAGCTATACAAGAGATAAGGAAAAATCCGAAATATTTTTTCACATACGCTAAATCAAAATCCAAAACCTCGACCAGTATTGGACCGTTAATTACAAATGAAGGTACGTACACAGAGGACAACAAAGAGATTAGTGAAATTCTAAGAAGCCAGTATGAGGCTATGTTAGCACACCAATTACAACATGAAAGTTGATGACCCAGACAGCTTCTTTATGAATGACATTCAAGCTGCAGATAATATAACGGATATTACCACAAACTCGGAAGACTTTGAAAGAGAAATTGACAATATGCCCATGCACTCAGCCCTGGCCTGACTCATGGAATTCAATATTCATAAAGAAAAATGTAAAGTACCAGTAGCGAGAGCACTCAGCGTAATATGGAGAAAGAGCCTGGATACAGGGGAGATACCAGCAGCACTTAAATCTGCAGATATAGCTCCGTTGCACAAGGGGGGGAGTAAAGCCTTGGCAAAAAATTATAGGCCAGTTGCACTAACATCACACATAATAAAAGTGTTTGAAAGAGTGATTAGGAATCAAATTTCTAGTTTTATGGAAAACAATGAATTGCACAATCCAGGACAACATGGATTTAGAGCGGGAAGATCCTGTCTGTCACAGTTACTCAACCACTATGACAAAATCACAGAAGCCCTAGAAGAAAAGCAAAATGCAGATGTTGTATACACAGACTTTGCAAAGGCTTTCGACAAATGTGACCATGGGGTGATAGCTCACAAAATGAGGTCAATGGGAATAACTGGAAAAGTAGGACGCTGGATACTCAATTTCCTGTCGAACAGAACACAAAGAGTAACAGTCAATCAGATAAAATCGAGTCCAAGCGATGTTAAAAGCTCTGTACCTCAAGGTACAGTCCTTGCACCGCTACTGTTCCTTATTCTCATATCTGATATAGACAAAATACACGTCACAGCTTCGTGTCATCCTTCGCAGATGACACAAAAATCAGCATGAAAATTACCTCTGCTGAAGACATTGAAAAACTACAAACAGATGTCAACAAAGTTTTCGATTGGGCAGCAGAAAATAATATGATGTTTAACAGTGATAAATTTCAGGTACTCAGGTACGGCAAAAATGAGGATCTGAAACATAATACAGGGTACAAAACACAATCAAATCTTCCCAGTAGAAAAACAGCATGTCAAGGATTTGGGAATAATGATGTCCGACGATCTAACGTTTAGGGAGCATAACCAAGCAAATATCGCATCAGCCAGAAAAATGATCGGATGGATTACGAGAACTTTCAAATCCAGGGATCCCATCACAATGGTTGTACTCTTCAAGTCACTTGTGTTGTCCCGTCTCGAATACTGCTCAGTACTCACTTCCCCCTTCAGAGCAGGAGAGATTGCTGAAATAGAGGGAATACAGAGAACATATACGGCACGCATAGACGAGATAAAACACCTAAATTATTGGGATCGTCTCAAAGCTCTCCAAATGTACTCTCTAGAAAGGAGACGAGAGAGATACCAAATAATATACACGTGGAAAATACTGGAGGGCCAGGTCCCAAATCTACACAGTAAAATAACAACGTACTGGAGTGAACGATATGGAAGAAATGCAAGATTGAACAGTGAAGAGCAGAGGTGCCATAGGCACAATCAGAGAACACTGTATAAACATCAGAGGTCCGCGGTTGTTCAACGTCCTCCCAGCGACTATAAGAAATATTGCCGGAACAACGTGGACATCTTCAAGAGAAAACTGGACTGTTTCCTAAGAGAAGTCCCGGATCAGCCGGGCTGTGGTGGGTATGTGGCTCTGCGGGCCGCTCCAGCAACAGCCTGGTGGATCAAACTCTCACAAGTCGAGCCTGGCCTCGGGCGGGCTTGGGGAGTAGAAGAACTCCCAGAACCCATCACCAGGTATCAACCANGGGTTGATACCTGTTGATGGGGTTCTGGGAGTTCTTCTACTCCCCAGCCCGGCCCGAGGCCAGGCTTGACTTGTGAGAGTTTGGTCCACTAGGCTGTTGCTTGGAGCGGCCCGCAGGCCCACATACCCACCACAGCCCGGTTGGTCCGGCACTCCTTGGAGGAATAAATCTAGTTTCCTCTTGAAGATGTCCACGGTTGTTCCGGCAATATTTCTTATGCTTGCTGGGAGGACGTTGAACAACGCGGACCTCTGATGTTTATACAGTGTTCTCTGATTGTGCCTATGGCACCTCTGCTCTTCACTGGTTCTATTCTGCATTTCTTCCATATCGTTCACTCCAGTACGTTGTTATTTTACTGTGTAGATTTGGTACTTGGCCCTCCAGTATCTTCCAGGTGTATATTATTTGATATCTCTCTCGTCTTCTTTCTAGTGAGTACATTTGGAGAGCTTTGAGACGATCCCAATAATTTAGGTGCTTTACCTCGTCTATGCGTGCCGTATATGTTCTCTGTATTCCCTCTATTTCAGCAATCTCTCCTGCTCTGAAGGGGGAAGTGAGTACTGAGCAGTACTCAAGACGGGACAACACAAGTGACTTGAAGAGTACAACCATTGTGATCCCTGGATTTGAAAGTTCTCGTAATCCATCCTATCATTTTTCTGGCTGTCGCAATATTTGCTTGGTTATGCTCCTTAAACGTTAGGTCGTCAGACATTATTATTCCCAAATCCTTTACATGCTGTTTTCCTACTATGGGCACATTTGATTGTGTTTTTACTCTATTATGTTTAAGGTCCTCATTTTTACCGTACCTGAGTACCTGGAATTTATCACTGTTAAACATCATGTTATTTTCTGATGCCCAGTCGAAAACTTTATTAATATCAGCTTGAAGTTTTTCAATGTCTTCAGCCGAGGTAATTTTCATACTGATTTTTGTGTCATCTGCAAAGGATGATACGAAGCTGTGACTTGTATTTTTGTCTATATCTGATATGAGAATAAGGAAAAGTAGCGGTGCAAGGACTGTACCCTGAGGTACAGAGCTTTTAAATGCACTTGGACTAGATTTTATATGGTTGACCGTTACTCGCTGAGTCCTGTTTGACAGAAAACTGAGTATCCAGCGTCCTACTTTACCGGTTATTCCCATTGACTTCATTTTGTGTGCTATCACGCCATGGTCACATTTATCGAAAGCCTTTGCGAAGTCCGTGTATATCACATCAGCATTCTGTTTTTCTTCTAATGCCTCAGTGACTTTGTCGTAGTGCTCAAGTAGCTGTGAGAGGCACGATCTTCCCGCTCGAAATCCATGTTGGCCTGGGTTGTGAAGGTCATTGGTCTCCATGAAATTGGTGACCTGACTCCTAATCACTCTCTCAAATACTTTTATGATGTGCGATGTTAGTGCAACTGGTCTATAATTCTTTGCCAATGCTTTGCTCCCTCCCTTGTGTAGAGGGGCTATGTCTGCTACTTTAAGTGCATCTGGTATCTCCCCCGTGTCCAAGCTCTTCCTCCACACTATACTGAGTGCCTGTGCTACCGGCACTTTGCATTTCTTTATAAATATTGAATTCCATGAGTCAGGACCTGGGGCCGAGTGCATGGGCATGTTTTCAATTTCTCTTTCAAAATTTAGTGCGCTCGTGTTGATATCAGTTATATTTACAGGGGTTTGAATATCCCGCATAAAGAAATTATCTGGATCTTCCACTTTCATGTTGTTTATTGGAGTGCTAAACATGTCCTCATACTGCTTTTTTAGGATTTCACTAATTTCTTTGTCATCCTCCGTGTATGAACCTTCACTTGTACGAATAGGTCCAATACTGGCAGTGGTTTTTGCTTTTGATTTCGCATATGAGAAGAAATATTTTGGATTTTTCTTTATTTCCTGAATTGCTTTCTGTTCTAACTGCCTTTCTTCAGTTTCATATGAGTGTTTCAATTTCCGCTCGATTTCTTCAATCTCCCTATTTAAATTATTCCTTCTTTGACGGGAAATTCGTGTCTGCATAAGCAGTTCTGTTATTTTTTTCCTGCGTTTATACTGTCGTCTGCGTTCTCTTTCTACGTTAGATCTCTTTCTGGCTTTCCTCAAGGGAACATGTTTCAGACAGACTTGATACGCTTCCGCAGTCAGTTTTTCTATTCCTTCTGTAGGACTTGTATTACTTAAAACAGTTTCCCATGGAATGTTTGTAAGTTCCCTGTTTATTATCTCCCAGTCTATCCTTTTATTATTAAAATTGAATTTACTGAATAGCCCCTCTCGCTTTATCAACGTTTTAGGTCTATTCTGAGTATTGATGGTCGTTTGCACTTCAATGAGCTTGTGATCTGAATATGTGGTATCTGATATCGTAATGTCTCTGATAATGTCTTCATTGTTCGTAAAGACCAAATCTAAAATATTTTCATTTCTCGTTGGCTCCGATATCTGCTGACTGAGTGAAAATTTGTCACAGAATCTAAGTAGTTCTCTAATCTGTGGTTGGTTAGGTCCGATAGATTTCCTGGTATAATATTATTGTTTGCTATTTTCCACCTGAGACTAGGCAAGTTGAAGTCACCTAGGAAGATAATATCAGGTATCGGGTTCTCCAAATTATCAAGGCTATTCTCTATTTTGTTTATCTGTTCTGTGAACTCCTCAGCCGTTGCATCTGGCGGTTTGTATATTAGAATAATCACTAAATTTATTTTCTCTATTTTTAATCCCAGTACCTCTACCACCTCATTTGTAACGTTTAGGAGCTCCGAGCATACAAGGTCTTCCCTAATATACAGACCCACTCCTCCATGTGACCTACTTTTCCTATCACACCTGTATAGGTTATATCCTGGAATCCAGATCTCACTGTCCAACAATTCCCCTGCATGGGTTTCTGTGAAAGCTCCAAATACTGCATTTGACTCCGTGAGGAGGCCATTTATGAACTGTACTTTGTTGTTTGTTCTTGTTTTCAGTCCTTGTATGTTGGCAAAGATGAATGAGGTTACTCTATTAGTGATAGTTTGAATGGGAGACTTTCTCGGCAAGCCCATTATGCGTGGACATAATAAGTTTGTTCTGACCAGTACTGATTGTTGTAGGGCAGTTGCCTGTCGTAGTTGTAGTTCCCTTTCGGTGTGTAATTGTACCTGTAATTCTGGAATGCAAGTGGATCTGGCATCCAGTTCCATACACTCTCCATGCTCCTCCTTTTGAATTCTCTGTCGGTCTGGTATAAAAAATTTATAGAGTTTCCTCCCAATTCATTATCCTGCTTGCCACTCTTTATGTAGCGTTCCGTGCCTTTCACGTGAAAGTGTGGGCAGCTGAGGTCATAGCATTTTCTGTCCTCCAGTGAGGTTTGACACATGTCAGGATGGAAAAACCTACATATTGATCCAAATCGACACTCACCTTTCCTAAGCATATTTAAACATTTTTTGGGATGTTGGTAACTGCATTCTAATTCTTTCTTATTACCAGCATATCTATGTCTGCATATGCCCTTTGCATAAAATTTGCATAAGTCTGTCCTTCTGTTCTGAATTGCTCTATCGGGAACCGTCGTAGTGTCTGTACCTATCGAGCTGTCAGTGCTGTCTGGTACACTTTCTAGTTTACTGTCATCTACATCCGGGCCTACTGAGTCAGAGTTTACAACTTAATGAGTTTCTGCCTCGGTTTCATCCCTGACTATTTCATCCCTTCAAGTATTTTCTGGCGTGTGATATCAACTCTCACCAGTTGATGTGTGGTGTCTAGCTCTCAGAGTCTCTCCTTGAGTCTGCTGTACCACCCTCACAGCGTCTAATAATCTTCTGTTTTCTACCTCGCTGCTGCCGTTACCATCTTAGGCTGTGGTCGAGCTCGTCAGCTTACCCTCGGGGGTCGAACTAGTGTCAGCGCCTTCCCACGGAGCCCAAGCTGGGAACTTACCCCCTTTCTTGGGGTTACTAATGCATCTTCGAAGTTTCTACCACACCTCTCAGCCTTAACCCCCTCCCTCCTCCTCCTCTTCTCAGCCTTAACCTCCTCCTCCTCTCTCCCCCGCACCACCAACAGGACCATCCGTCTTCGGCCGTGTGTCCCCCGGGACCTTGCGGCGGCTACTCCAGGCCTTGTGTTGTTTTCCTGTCTGTGGACTCTTTCCAGGTCAAAATCGGTGACTTGTCGAGCCGATTCCACGCATCGTTTTCTCGTCGTTTGTGCATACTAGATAGATGATGTTAATCCGGCTGGCTTGAGCCTGGTGGAGCAACGGAATCCCTGACTGTGGGAGCAGCAGCAGCAGCACTAGCAGCACCAGCAGCAGTGGGGGAGCAGCAGCAGCACCAGCAGCAGTGGGGGAGCAGCAGCAGCAGCACTAGCAGCACCAGCGGCAGTGGGGGAGCAGCAGCAGCACCAGCAGCACCAGCAGCACCAGCAGCAGTGGGGGAGCAGCAGCAGCAGCAACACCACCAGCAGCAGCAGCAGTGAGGGAGCAGCAGCACCACCAGCAGCAGCAGCAGCAACACCACCAGCAGCAGCAGCAGTGAGGGAGCAGCAGCACCACCAGCAGCAGCAGTAGGGGAGCAGCAGCAGCAGCAACACCAGCACCAGCAGCAGCAGTGGAGGAGCAGCAGCAACACCAGCAGCAGCAGCAGCAGTGGGGGGAGCAGCAGCAGCAGCAGCAGTGGGGGAGCAGCAGCAGCAGCAGTGGAGGAGCAGCAGCAGCATCAGCAGTGGGGGAGCAGCAGCAGCAGCAGCAGCAGCACCACCACCACCACCACCAGCAGCAGCAGTGAGGGAGCAGCAGCACCACCACCAGCAGCAGCAGTGGAGGAGCAGCAGCAACACCAGCAGCAGCAGCAGCAGTGGGGGGAGCAGTGATCCAAAAATCAAATCCCGCTGACGGGGGCAGGTTTCCAATTTCATTTGATAAAGAGCCAGTTTCGAGAGTACTAACATGCTCCCGCCGGTTAGCTGCGAAAACCCACCGGGTTCCCATACTCCGGGACCCACGTGGGAGCTGCCTTCCTCCGTCACTGGGTCGGCGGCGGGGACTCTGCACCCAAATATGGGTTCAGGTGTAAATATTTTCCGTTCTTGGCCAGATGTCATCAAATATATATATGTCTTCACTGAGCAAACCTATACATCTTTCAACAATCAGTGAGCCGGTGGCTGAGCGGGCAGAACACTGCACACGTGATCCTGTGGTCCCGGGTTCGATCCCGGGCGCCAGCGAGAAACAATGGGAAGAGTTTCTTTCACCATGATGCCCCATGTTACCTAGCAGTAAATAGGTACCTGGGAGTTAGTCAGCTGACACGGGCTGTTTACTGGGGGGGGGGGAAGGTGGAGGCCTGGTCGAGGACCGGGCCGCGGGGACACTAAGCCCCGAAATCATCTCAAGATAACCTCAAGATCTCAAGAAGATCACGGCAGGTTGTGTACATGGATTAAACGCTCCCAAACTCCACAACATCAGATTATTGTCGTCATAAACAACCTCGTAGTGCTTCAGAGGTCATAAACTGTTGTAGGAATGTAAGCGCCATGAATCCTGAAAGATGTACTGGCTTCGTAAATGGTAGGCTTACATGCTCGACGACTCCTGCAGCCCCTTAGCTGTGAGGAGCTCACTCTAGCCGGGGGGGGGGGGGGCTCAGCGGTCCTTAACAGCGCCCACGACAGTAATTATACCAGCGAACGCAGTAGAGTAATTAACACGGACACAAGCAACATTAGAAACTACTGCAACGGCTACAGTTACACCACCAGCAGTATACATACACAGGAGAAGCATACATAAAGACTAGCAGCATACATTCACAGAAGCATACATAAACACCAGCAGCATACATTCACAGGAGAAGCATACATAAAGACTAGCAGCATACATTCACAGGAGAAGCATACATAACACCAGCAGCATACATAACACCAGCAGCACACATACACAGGAGAAGCATACATACACCAGCAGCATACATACACAGAAGCATACATACACAGAAGCATACATAAACACCAGCAGCATACATTCACAGCAGAAGCATACATAACACCAGCAGCATACATAAACACCAGCAGCATACATAAACACCAGCAGCATACATACACAGGAGAAGCATACATAAACACCAGCAGCATACACACACAGCAGAAGCATACATACACCAGAAGCATACATACACAGGAGAAGCATCATAACACCAGCAGCATACATACACAGAAGCGTACATACACAGCAGAAGCATACATAAACACCAGCAGCATACATTCATAGCAGAAGCATACATAACACCAGCAGCATACATACACAGCAGAAGCATACATAACACCAGCAGCTTACATTCAAAGGAGAAGCATACATAAACACCAGCAGCATACATTCACAGGAGAAGCATACATAAACACCAGCAGCATACATACACAGGAGAAGCATACATAACACCAGCAGCATGCATTCACAGGAGAAGAATACATAAACACCAGC
>WNGS01158031.1:16135-42523 GCA_020271785.1 Procambarus virginalis
GTAGGGATGAGACCACGTGGTGTGGAGTAAAGACACAAGAGGAGACCACGTGGTGTGAGTAAAGACACAAGAGGAGACCACGTGGTGTGAGTAAAGACACAAGAGGAGACCACGTGGTGTGGTAAAGACACAAGAGGAAGCCTCACCGGGAGTGTCGCGGTGTGTGAAGAACTAACACAACATTTCAGCAGATCTTTACAAAGACGCCAACGTGGAGACCATCGTTGAGGGATGGGAGGCTGGAGGAAACACTGGATGACATAGTATAGTCACTACGGAAGATTTAACAAAACAGCTGCAAGGAGCTATAGATGCAACAACATCAATATTGCCAGACTTAATATCACAGTTGCTAAAGAAGATTGTAGATGCGTTTTGTCAGCCAGTAACTGATGTTTTCAATAAAGCAGGAAAACTGCCAGAATTCTGGAAGAAGGCAAACGTAGTGCCCAGTATTGAAAAATGGAGACAGACTGTGTAAAATACTGGAGAGAGTAATCAGGTCGAAAATACTGGAGCACCTACAGTCATGACCTAGACAAACTCCTGGGGCCAGATTCACGAAGCAGTTACGCAAGTACTTACGAACTTGCACATCTTTCCTCAATCTTTGACGGCTTTGGTTACATTTATTAAACAGTTTACATGCATGCAAATTTCCCAATTAACTGTTGTTATTGTTATAAACAGCCTCCTAGTGCTTCGGAGCTGTTTAAGCCGCCAAAGATTGAGAAAAAGATGTACAGGTTCGTAAGTACTTGGGTAACTGCTTCGTGAATCTGGCCAACCAGGAGTGGGCAAGCAAATTAGCTGCTGAAGTTCAATCCCAATACATTTTAAGATAATGAAGATAGGGAAGGGAGATAGATAGATAGATTTATCAGGGGAAAGCGCCAAGCCATTACGACTATATAGCACTGGGAAGGGGTCAGGATAAGGATTTGGGATGGGACGGGGGGAATAGAAGACCGAATGTCTACACCATGAATGGAGAGCAACTGCGGGAATCGGTGGGATAAAAAGATTTAGGAGTGGCTAAACATGTCCCACACGAACACCAGAGGCCCACTAGGTGAGTACTAGATGAGTAGCTAGGTGAGTAGCTAGTGAGTACACACAGGCAGGGTGACGTTGGCACCATATGGGTCGTTGGCAAACATTAGAATGTCATTTAGAAACCTAAACTAGGAGGTTTAGGTTTAAACATGAGGACGCTTTCAAGGTAATCAACACAGCCTTTGTTAGACCAATACTATAGGATATGCGGTCCCGGCCTGGAATCCATACCATCTGAAACATAAAACAAAAATTGAAAAAGTGCAGAAATTTTCAAATATAGTGCCAGAGCCAAGAGGATTAAGCTATGAGGATAGGTTGAAGGAACTGGACATCACAACCATGGAGGACAGGCAAAATAGACGAGATATGATTACAGCATACAAGATAGTGAGGGGAATAGATAAGGTGGACAAGGATAACCTCTTTAATTTGAAAGAAAGAAGAGGACGCAAATGGGAGAAAGGACAAGAGGACACAAGTGGAAGATGAGTGATCCGTCAGTGTATATGGTCTGTGCAATGTTGTTTTCAGCTTGTATATTGTGAATGTGTTCTATGGTGCTTAATTTAGCAGCAAGCTGAGCATGAGGGTTGTTTGTGATTAGCTCAATACAGCTACAGGAAGGGCAGGAAGTGCTGTTATTGCTCATCAGCCCGATGGCAGCACAATTGAAAGGAATATCCGAATTAGTAACCGAATTAGTAAAAGTAAATTAGTATTAGCGTCCACTATGCAAGCCGAGTTGGTAGCGATACTGGTAGCACTCGAAATTATTGACAACACTGAAGTAGACAGCTTAATTATTTCTGACTCCCTTTCCTCACTACGAGCAATAAACAGTTTGCAATCAAGTAATAACGTGCTTGTCTTGGAAGCTAGACGTAGATATATAAGAATACTTAGCAAGAGGGTAAATATAAAAATGTTGTGGATTCCTTCTCACATTGGCCTGCAGGAACATGACAAAGTTGACGCCCTTGCTAAGGCTGCAGTAAATAAAGAAAGTATTGAACGGAATCTTGAATTATCAAATAGGTCCCTTAAAAATGTCATTAGACGAGAACTCCTGGATGAAATCGAAGAAAGTAGAACTGAGCAAACTGGAATTAGCAGGTCCATTGTTCATCACAATGAAATGTGTGAAGTAAAACATGTGTATGGGGCAAGTAACAAAGTCAGTAGACTAACAGATGTTGTCACAGCTCGTATAAGACTTGGCTACAAGTATCTCTGGCAGTTCGGCTTGTATAGGGATCTAGATGAAGTAAAGTGTAAAGTGTGTGGACAAAGACAGGGACACACACTCGAACACTATATCTTGGATTGTAGTAAAATTGAGCCATTTAGAGATAAATCTAAGCTCACTCTGTATGATATGGCAACCTATCTTATTACCATGGATAAATTACCTGAAATCCTTGCACTGTATCCACATTTCGCTTCCAGTAGATGAACGACATATGAGATGAAGAAACAAGTAGTGTATTGTGAAGACTAATAATAAACAGAAGCTCCCCTATGACTCTGTAATATCCCCATTGGTCAAACTATTATGTATTAGCGATAAGATCTACCATTAATGTATGATGACTTACTGTAAATATGTAGCTCTTGTAATAGCACTTTCTCTGTAACTAGCTGACATTGTAACTATAAGGTGTGAAGGATAGATGAAATTGTTTATGTAAGAATTTAAGATTAGGTCTGATAAAGACCTTTTGTGCCCTCTGTAATGCTTTTGCGCTACCGCTCACAGGATGAGTATGGGGTGCACAATAAACTAGCCGCCTTCGGCGGCAACAATAAAAAATCATCAAAGTGGAAGATGGAAACACACAAAAAAGTCGAAGAAAGGCAAGGAGATACTGACACTGTGTTTAGGTGGTCAGCAGGTGGACTACACCACAGGGAAGACGTTCTGGAAGCCACCTCCACCCACAACGTTAAGGCCAGCTTCGACAAACATTATGATCGTCAGAATAGTTGAGCTATAACGCCACGGGTACATTAAGAGTATAGCAGGCGGGGCATAAGAGAGCTATAGAGTTCACTTGCCGGGAGTCACTGTCATGTAAGCCCCCCTCCTCCCCCGTCACCTTCCCCGCCCCCCCCCCCCCGTCACCTTCCCCGCCCCCCCCCCGTCACCTTCCCCCACCCCCCGTCACCTTCCCCTCCCCCGTCACCTTCCCCCTCCCCCCGTCACTTTCCCCCACCTTCCCCTACTCGTTACCTTCAACCTCACACTAGTGGTAATTTTATACTAATTACCCGCCTCGAACCCATCCCCGCCTTCCCCCACCATTTCCCTACACCACCTCCTTCCCCCCTCCCCCTCCCCCTCCCCCTCCCCTCGTGACCCCCTGCTAATCACCGGGTCAATTTCTTGCCGGCGCTAATTACTGGGCGCGGATGTTCGCCCATTAGCAGTTGACCAAAATATGGGTCATGAAGCAAGCCGCCGGAAAAAAAAGAGACGCAACACGCTAACTCTGCGCACAGACCAACTGGGATTAATTTGTTTATGCGGGGGAAGGGGGGGGAGGAGAGAGAAGAGAGGAGAGAAGAGAGGGGGAAGAGGGAGAGGGGAGAGGAAGAGGGAGGTAAAGATAGTTAAAGTAGACAGAGACGATTGAGGGGAGGGTGTGAAAGAATAATAAGGGGACAGAGAGACAAAAGGTGGAGACAGGAGGAAGGAGAGAAGCGTGAGGGAAAAGGGGGGGGGGGGGGAATAATAGGGGGAGAGATACCAGCATGAGGGGGCGCGGGAGTGAGGGTTAGAACACCGCTTTGGTGTCGTACAGCATTTACGTGTCGTATAGCCCTTCCGTGCCATACACTGTGTGTCCCTTCCGTGCCATACACTGTGTGTCCCTTCCGTGCCATACACTGTGTGTCCCTTCCGTGCCATACACTGTGTGTCCCTTCCGTGCCATACACTGTGTGTCCCTTCCGTGCCATACACTGTGTGTCCCTTCCGTGCCATACACTGTGTGTCCCTTCCGTGCCGTACACTGTGTGTCCCTTCCGTGCCATACACTGTGTGTCCCTTCCGTGCCATACACTGTGTGTCTCTTCCGTGCCATACAGACCTGGTGTGCACACACACATTTTGTGTGTGTGTACTTTGTATACCAAGTGTGTATTTTCTTATACCAGCGAGGACTTTGTATACCACATACGTCAGACCAATCCTGGAGTATCCAGCTCCAGCATGGAGTCCATATCTAGTCAAGGATAAGACTAAACTAGAAAAGGTTCAAAGGTTTGCCACCAGACTAGTACCCGAGCTGAGAGGTATGAGCTACGAGGAGAGACTACGGGAATTAAACCTCACTTAGCTGGAAGACAGAAGAGTTAGGGGGGGGCCATGATCACCACATTCAAGATTCTCAAGGGAATTGATAGGGTAGATATTGACAGGCTATTTAACACAAGGGGCACACGCACTAGGGGACACAGGTGGAAACTGAGTGCCCAAATGAGCCACAGAGATATTAGAAAGAATTTTTTAGTGTCAGAGTGGTTGACAAATGGAATGCATTAGGAAGTAATGTAGTGGAGGCTGACTCCATACACAGTTTCAAGTGTAGATATGATAGAGCCCAGTAGGCTCAGGAACCTGTACACCTGTTGATTGAGGGTTGAGAGGCGGGACCAAAGAGCCAGAGCTCAACCCCCACAAGCACAACTAGGTGAGTACACACATATGCCCGTACACGTGTACACCCCCCCCCCCCCCCCGTCCAGAAACGCGTGCAAGTTGAAGCTCAAGTGCGCATCCTTGGCTTCTGTTCATATATTACGGGGTATGAAGACGCCCCGGCCCATGAGGCCCCAGCGAGGCCCCCAGCGAGGTCCCCAGCGAGGTCCCCAGCGAGGTCCCCAGCGAGGCCCCAGCGAGGCCCCAGCGAGGCCCCCAGCGAGGCCCCCAGCGAGGTCCCCAGCGAGGTCCCAGCGAGGCCCCAGCGAGGCCCCAGGGAGGCCCCCAGCGAGGCCCCCAGCGAGGTCCCCAGCGAGGCGCCCAGCGAGGTCCCAGCGAGGCCCCAGCGAGGCCCCAGCGAGGTCCCCAGCGAGGTCCCCAGCGAGGTCCCAGCGAGGCCCCCAACGAGGTCCCAACGAGGTCCCAGCGAGGTCCCCAACGAGGCCCCCAGCGAGGTCCCAACGAGGCCCCAGCGAGATCCCCAGCGAGGTCCCCAGCGAGGCCCCGAGCGAGGCCCCTGCGAGGTCCCAGCGAGGCCCTTAGCGAGGTCCCCAGCTCCCACTCTTCAACTGTTCTTTCCCTTTTACCAGAGGTACAAAGGCACCCGCACACTGTGGCTGCTGCATGAGGATATCCCCAACAACACTGAGAGTGAATAACACAGTGGCAAAATCCCCGGTACCTCCTACCGGCACGTTTGAAAGATCTAATGACAAGATATTCCATACTATAGTGTACCAGGTCATGACCCAGTTCCTGGTCGCAGAGTTTACACAAGGTGCGCTCTGGATCGGGAGCCATGACACGACCCGCCAATCCATTTACAATTACAACAGGTACCGACAGTTGAGGCTCAGTCACCAGTTTAAGACTTCTCCTTCTGCAGGGGGCTCGAATCCTGCCGAAACTGTTGGCGAGGCGTGGAGCGAGAGAGCATCGCACTGAACCACACACACACAGGCGCTGTATGGGGGTCCGTGCTCATCACCTCAACATATCCAGGTTTATGTCTGTTGGTTGTTCTGTTTGGTTCCTTTATTATGCACCTCATACCTACTCCCGTGGGGTAGTGAACCCCACAACCATCTCGTGGGCTAGTGGACACGATAACCATCCCGTGGGGTAGTGGACCCCACAACCATCTCGTGGGCTAGTGGACCCCACAACCATCCCATGGGCTAGTGGACCCCATGACCATCTCATCAGTAGGTGGAAAAATGACAGAGGTTACAGACACCAAAATTCCTTCAACTAAGCGAGTTATTGCTAAATTAGTTATATAGTTCAGTGAACACTAAACCCTATTATGCCCCTGTTACCTAGCAGTAAAATAGGTACCTGGGTGTTAGTCAGCTGTCACGGGCTGCTTCCTGGGGGTGGAGGCCTGGTCGAGGACCGGGCCGCGGGGACACTAAAAAACCCCGAAATCATCTCAAGATAACCTCAAGAAGATAACACGAACAATAGGGTGAAGAACGACCACAAGCACAGTCTCTAAGCTAAGCCACTCACATTTGTGGCGAGCAAGTTTCATAATTTGATTTGCTTACAGTGGAGTGGGCGGCGGTGAAATGGTTCCAGTCACGTCGCTTGCAGTTTGCATTTAACTGTAACAAATGCAGTCATCTGCATTTGCTAGTTACCAAACTTTGGTTAAAATTTCGTCTAGGATAATTTTCAATGAAATATTTACTTATTTCATGAAGATTTGCCTCCACAGCCACAACCCTTCACATAGTGCAGTGTAGCTCCATAAATGTACATGTACCACGAGTTAATACATAAAAAGGGATTATATCTAAGAACTTCTCGTCATGGGCTAAATTTTCTGTAATTTAATTGTTTATGTCCATCTTATTCTACATGGATGGATACTATCAGCGGTGGGAGAGAGTAGCGACGACTGCTACCATCAGCGGTGGGTGAGAGTAGCGACGACTGCTACCATCAGCGGTGGGTGAGGGTAGCGACGACTGCTACCATCAGCGGTGGGTGAGAGTAGCGACGACTGCTACCATCAGCGGTGGGAGAGAGTAGCGACGACTGCTACCATCAGCGGTGGGTGAGAGTAGCGTCGACTGCTACCATCAGCGGTGGGTGAGAGTAGCGACGACTGCTACCATCAGCGGTGGGTGAGAGTAGCGTCGACTGCTACCATCAGCGGTGGGTGAGAGTAGCGACGACTGCTACCATCAGCGGTGGGTGAGAGTAGCGTCGACTGCTACCATCAGCGGTGGATGAGAGTAGCGTCGACTGCTACCATCAGCGGTGGGTGAGACTAGCGTCGACTGCTACCATCAGCGGTGGATGAGAGTAGCGTCGACTGCTACCATCAGCGGTGGGTGAGAGTAGCGTCGACTGCTACCATCAGCGGTGGATGAGAGTAGCGTCGACTGCTACCATCAGCGGTGGGTGAGGGTAGCGTCGACTGCTACCATCAGCGGTGGATGAGAGTAGCGTCGACTGCTACCATCAGCGGTGGATGAGAGTAGCGACGACTGCTACTATCAGCGGTGGGTGAGAGTAGCGACGACTGCTACCATCAGCGGTGGATGAGAGTAGCGACGACTGCTACTATCAGTGGTGGGTGAGAGTAGCGTCGACTGCTACCATCAGCGGTGGATGAGAGTAGCGACGACTGCTACTATCAGCGGTGGGTGAGAGTAGCGACGACTGCTACCATCAGCGGTGGGTGAGAGTAGCGACGACTGCTACTATCAGCGGTGGGTGAGAGTAGCGACGACTGCTACTATCAGCGGTTACCTTACCTTACCTTGATACCTTGAGGTGCTTCCGGGGCTTATCGTCCCCGCGGCCCGGTCATCGACCAGGCCTCCTGGTTGCTGGACTGATCAACCAGGCTGTTGGACGCGGCTGCTTGCAGCCTGACGTATGAGTCACAGCCTGGTTGATCAGGTATCCTTTGGAGGTGCTTATCCAGTTCTCTCTTGAACACTGTGAGGGGTTTGCCAGTTATGTCCCTTATGTGTAGTGGAAGCGTGTTGAACAGTCTCGGGCCTCTGATGTTGATAGAGTTCTCTCTCAGAGTACCAGTTGCACCTCTGCTTTTCAACGGGGGTATTCTGCACATCCTGTCATGTCTTCTGGTCTCATGTGATGTTATTTCTGTGTGCAGGTTTGGGACCAGCCCCTCTAATATTTTCCACGTGTAAATTATTATGTATCTCTCCCGCCTGCGCTCAAGGGAATACAGATTTAGGCTCTTAAGTCGGTCCCAATAGTTTAGATGTTTTACCGAGTGGATTCTAGCAGTGAAGGACCTCTGCACGCTCTCCAGGTCAGCAATTTCACCAGCAGTGAAAGGGGCTGTCATTGTGCAGCAGTACTCCACTCTAGAGAGCACAAGCGTTTTGAAAAGTGTCATCATCGGTATAGCATCTCTAGTGTGAAAAGTTCTTGTTATCCAACCTGTCATTTTTCTTGCAGTTGTGACGGCTAGTTTATTGTGTTCTTTAAAGGTAAGGTCTTCCGACATGAGTACACCCAGATCCTTTACATTGCCTTTTCGTTCTATGTTATGATTTGCCTGAGTTTTGTACGTGGTTTCCGTTTTTATATTTTCATGTTTTCCATAGCGCATGAGCTGGAACTTGTCTTCGTTAAACACCATATTATTTTCTGTAGCCCATAGAAAGACCTGATCTACATCTGACTGGAGGTTCGCCGTGTCCTCTATATTGCCTACTCTCATGAAGATCCTAGTGTCATCTGCAAAGGATGATACAGTGCTATAGGTTGTGCTCTTGTCTATGTCCGATATGAGGATGAGAAAAAGTACTGGAGCAAGCACAGTACCCTGGGGGACTGAGCTCTTAACGGTTGACGGGTTGGATTTTATTTTGTCGACTATTACACATTGGGTTCTGTTGGTCAGGAAATTGTAGATCCATCTGCCTACTTTTCCGGTAATTCCTTTTGAGCGCATTTTATGGGCAAT
Organism: Procambarus virginalis; assembly: GCA_020271785.1. Taxonomy (NCBI): domain Eukaryota; kingdom Metazoa; phylum Arthropoda; class Malacostraca; order Decapoda; family Cambaridae; genus Procambarus; species Procambarus virginalis. The sequence goes on from WNGS01158031.1 coordinate 24,853, forward strand.
AACACCATGGTCACATTTATCAAAAGCTTTTGCAAAATCTGTGTAAATTACATCAGCGTTTTGTTTGTCTTCCATAGCATCTAATGCCATATCATAGTGGTCCAGCAACTGCGACAGGCAAGAGCGCCCTGTTCTGAAACCATGTTGTCCGGGGTTATGGAGATGCTGTGATTCCATGTATTTTGTGATCTTACTTCTTAGCACTCTCTCAAAAATTTTTATGATGTGCGATGTTAGTGCTATCGGTTTGTAATTTTTTGCCTCTGCCTTATTTCCTCCTTTATGAAGTGGTGCTATCTCTGCTGTTTTTAGTATATCAGGAGTAGGAGAGTAGCGACGACTGCTACTATCAGCGGTGGGTGAGAGTAGCGACGACTGCTACTATCAGCGGTGGGTGAGAGTAGCGACGACTGCTACCATCAGCGGTGGGTAAGAGTAGCGACGACTGCTACCATCAGCGGTGGGTAAGAGTAGCGACGACTGCTACCATCAGCGGTGGGTAAGAGTAGCGACGACTGCTACCATCAGCGGTGGGTAAGAGTAGCGACGACTGCTACCATCAGCGGTGGGTAAGAGTAGCGACGACTGCTACTATCAGCGGTGGGTAAGAGTAGCGACGACTGCTACCATCAGCGGTGGGTAAGAGTAGCGACGACTGCTACCATCAGCGGTGGGTGAGAGTAGCGTCGACTGCTACCATCAGCGGTGGATGAGAGTAGCGTCGACTGCTTAAATCAGCGGTGGGTGAGGGTAGCGTCGACTGCTACCATCAGCGGTGGATGAGAGTAGCGTCGACTGCTACCATCAGCGGTGGATGAGAGTAGCGACGACTGCTACTATCAGCGGTGGGTGAGAGTAGCGACGACTGCTACCATCAGCGGTGGGTGAGAGTAGCGTCGACTGCTACCATCAGCGGTGGGTGAGAGTAGCGTCGACTGCTACCATCAGCGGTGGAAGAGAGTAGCGTCGACTGCTACCATCAGCGGTGGGTGAGGGTAGCGTCGATTGCTACCATCAGCGGTGGATGAGAGTAGCGTCGACTGCTTAAATCAGCGGTGGGTGAGGGTAGCGTCGACTGCTACCATCAGCGGTGGATGAGAGTAGCGTCGACTGCTACCATCAGCGGTGGATGAGAGTAGCGACGACTGCTACTATCAGCGGTGGGTGAGAGTAGCGACGACTGCTACTATCAGCGGTGGGTGAGAGCAGCTACGACTGCTACTATCAGCGGTGGGTAAGAGTAGCGACGACTGCTACCATCAGCGGTGGATAAGAGTAGCGACGACTGCTACCATCAGCGGTGGATAAGAGTAGCGACGACTGCTACCATCAGCGGTGGGTGAGAGTAGCGACGACTGCTACTATCAGCGGTGGGTGAGAGCAGCTACGACTGCTACTATCAGCGGTGGGTAAGAGTAGCGACGACTGCTACCATCAGCGGTGGGTAAGAGTAGCGACGACTGCTACCATCAGCGGTGGATGAGAGTAGCGACGACTGCTACCATCAGCGGTGGATGAGAGTAGCGACGACTGCTACCATCAGCGGTGGATGAGAGTAGCGTCGACTGCTACCATCAGCGGTGGGTGAGAGTAGCGACGACTGCTACCATCAGCGGTCAATGAGAGTAGCGACGACTGCTACCATCAGCGGTGGGTGAGAGTAGCGACGACTGCTACCATCAGCGGTGGGTAAGAGTAGCGACGACTGCTACCATCAGCGGTGGGCGAGAGTAGCGACGACTGCTACCATCAGCGGTGGATGAGAGTAGCGTCGACTGCTACCATCAGCGGTGGGTAAGAGTAGCGACGACTGCTACCATCAGCGGTGGGTGAGAGTAGCGACGACTGCTACCATCAGCGGTGGGTGAGAGTAGCGTCGACTGCTGCCATCAGCGGTGGGTGAGAGTAGCGTCGACTGCTACCATCAGCGGTGGGTGAGAGTAGCGACGACTGCTACCATCAGCGGTGGGTGAGAGTAGCGACGACTGCTACCATCAGAGGTGGGTGAGAGTAGCGTCGACTGCTACCATCAGCGGTGGGTGAGAGTAGCGTCGACTGCTACCATCAGCGGTGGGTGAGAGTAGTGTCGACTGCTACCATCAGCGGTGGGTGAGAGTAGCGTCGACTGCTACCATCAGCGGTGGGTGAGAACTATCCCCCCCCCCCCTGGTAGTAATCACACACTCGCCCTCTACAGCTTCACACAGGGATACTTAAGGCGGCTACACATCCGAGCCGGCGGCTGAATTGATCTTAAACTCTCTTATAAACCGTCTCACTTGCCGGGGCGGCGACGGTCTGCTCACCCAGACCCCTGACATGGTCTGGTCTTCACGGCCACCAGTCTCCAACCATTTACACAACTACTTACGAAGCCTCTACATCTTCCCTTTAACCTGATTGCTCGTTTACATTTATTAATAGTTTGCACGCTCTGAAGAACTACGAGGTTGTTTATAACAATAATAGCCTTTATCTGTGAAGCTTCGAAACGCTGATATGATTCATGTTGTGGGGGACAGGAAGCCTGTATACATATATTTATACTTTAGGCTTGTATCGAGGTCCCCCTCGAAAATTGGATCTTTTAACCCTCTCCAGGATGCCACTCCACCACAGTTGATCAACTCCGGGGTATCTATTTACTGCTAGGTGAACAGAGACATTAGGCGAAGGCAAACGTTCCCCCAATCATTTCTTTCCCGCCCGGAAATCGAGCTCTGGATTCGAGGTTGTGAGTCGAGAACGGAGCCAACTGTGTCATGGTAGCCATTCTAGGAAATAGCAAGAGCAGGGGCGGGTACTGTGGCCACGTGTGTGTGTCTCTTGAGCACCAACACTGGCGGCAGTGTGCAACTGTGCGGGCGGTCCTCGCTCCGGTCACTCACCGTCACCATCTTCACTACACGCTGCCTTCACCACCGTCACCATCTTCACTACACGCTGCCTTCACCACCGTCACCATCTTCACTACACGCTGCCTTCATCACCGTCACCATCTTCACTACACGCTGCCTTCACCGCCGTCACCATCTTCACTACACGCTGCCTTCACCGCCGTCACCATCTTCACTACACGCTGCCTTCACCACCGTCACCATCTTCACTACACGCTGCCTTCACCACCGTCACCATCTTCACTACACGCTGCCTTCACCATCTTCACTACACGCTGCCTTCACCACCGTCACCATCTTCACTACACGCTGCCTTCACCACCGTCACCATCTTCACTACACGCTGCCTTCACCGCCGTCACCATCTTCACTACACGCTGCCTTCACCACCGTCACCATCTTCACTACACGCTGCCTTCACCGCCGTCACCATCTTCACTACACGCTGCCTTCACCACCGTCACCATCTTCACTACACGCTGCCTTCACCACCGTCACCATCTTCACTACACACCTTCCTTACCCTTCAAAACTTTCCCTACCCTTCACCAAATTCCCTATACCCTTCACCACCTTGGCCCCGAGGACGGCAGTGTCCGGGTTTGGAGTCCCTGTGCCTTCTTTTACCAACTTCGACTCCGGAGCTGGAGCTCCTAGGAACAGTTCGTTGTTGCCTTCAACCTTGTTCTGACAGTTCCTGCGACGGCGCTGGAACCAACCGTATTGGCGTTTGTCTTTCCATTGGAGACTTTCCTCGCCGTGGAGAGGGGAGATCCCTGCTGCATGGGCGACAGCTTCTCCCCCGTATCAACCTATACTGGCTTTGTGCCCTGGAGAGGCCACTCCAGACCGACAACCAGAGCGCAACTCCATAGTCTCCTGAGACTGATGGATGCCTGCTACTATAGCCTTGTTGTACCTGTGGTGTTATAATGGCATTATTCTGATGATCGAATTTTTTATCGAAGCTGGACTTAAAGCTGTGGATGGAGGTGGCCTCCATGACTTCTTTCAGCACGTTTTTTTTTTGTTGACCGCCCGTAGAGCGCACGAGAACGTCCTTACATTTCTACAACACATTTGCGCTTCTAGCTTCCACTTATCTCCTCTCGTCCTATGCTATCTTGCTTTAAAGAGCGTGTTCTTGTTTTCCTTGTCAAATTCCCCTCCGTATTTTGTATGTTTCGACCATGTCCCCCCCCCTTGTTTCTTCTCCTCCAAGATTGTGAGGTCTAGTTCATTGAACCTAGTTCATTGTTCAGACCTCTTAGATTGGATGAATCTTGTAGCGGACCTTTGCTTTTTTCAAATTTTGGTGTTATGCTTCACAGGATGCGAATTCCAGGCCAGTGCAGCACATTTCAGTATTGGTCTGACAAAAGCTAGATAGAATGCCTTGAAACAGACCTGATTTAGATTTCTAAACAACGGTATAAAGTTTACCAACGTCCCATATGCCGCCTATACAACTTTATGAGTGTCTCTCGAGATAGTGTTGAAATTTTATCTACTCTCAAATCCATTTCTTTCTCTCCAACTCCCGTAGTTGCCTTCCCCATTAGCGTACATATCTTCTGCTCTCCTGTCTACTTTTCCCATCTTCATTACTTTACATTTGTTGGGATTGAATTCTATCAACCATCTGCTTTCCTAATCCTGGAGTTTGTCAAGGCTGTAACCTTCTGCCGTCCTCGTCTCTTTTTGCATACCTCATTAGTTTTGCATCGTTTGTAAACACTGATACGTGCAAGCTCACTCCTCGGGTAGATCACTGACAAATTAGAAACAGTACGGGCCCCAGGAACTCTGGGACGACCCTAGTGGAATTCCATTTAACCTCCTCCAACTAAACAACTCAGCTACGTGACTGTGTTTATTTGTCCTTCGGGAGGTCCGTTACCCAGTCGACTGCCTTCCAAGTTATCCCAGCTTGCGTCTCCATCTTCAACACCAACCTTTCACAAGGAACAATATCAAAAGCTTTTGTGACCATCCATGAAAATAGTCTAGCCCCCTTTACTTTTCCTGTCTTATTTTAGTAACCAGGTCATGAAATTCGATCAAATTTGTAAGTCACGACTTTCCCTTCTAAATCCATCTATTTATTTCAAAGTTCATAATTTTCAAGTGTTCAATTATTCTCAACCTGATTACTTTTTCCATCACTTTACACGGAATATTTGTCAGTGGCACTGGTCTGCAATTTAGTGCCCATCTGTCCCCATTTTTAATACAGTAATAGTAACTACGCTTGCCTTTTTCCAGAATTCTGGGAGATTTCTAGTCTTAAGTGTTTTATTTAAAACTTTTGTTAGCGGGTGTGCAACCTCCTTTAACAACTAGGTAATATTATGTCTGGTCCTATTTTGTTGCTCCTGATTCATTCAGATGTTTCTTAATGTCTTCTACAGCTTCTACAGAATATGTCAGCCAGTGTTACCTCTCGCCCTCCATCTCTCAGCCCTGGTGTCTCCTTACTCGTCCTTTTATAAACACCTGAAATCTTTGGTTGAGTTCTTCACACACCCACTTTGTCGTTTTCCGTGAGAATTTCACCTTGTCTGTTTAACCTGATCACATGGTCGCTTACTAATAGCTTTCTTCTTTATACGGCTATAGAACAGCTCTGGTTGCTCCTTACTTTTCGCAGTAATGTTCTTTTCATACTGGCTCTCGGCTTCCTTCCTGACCCTGGTGTATTAATTTCTGGCTCTCTTTACTGCCTCTTTGTTATCCTCTGTTCACAGTCTTTTTTTGTCCATGCTTGTCTGGTTTTCTCCTTTGCTACCCTGCACTGTCTGCTGCACCACCTCTCTCTTGAGTGGGATGAACTGCTCAGCTGCAGCTACACATTTCTCAACAATGAATTCCATCACCTGATTTGTTGTTTTCCTTTTCTGTTCTCTCTCCAACTGGATATCATCATCTTGCTGTAGTCTCCCCGTCTGTAATCTCTCTCTTCCTAGCCATGTTTCTTGGTCTAACCGACACCTTTAGCTCCAATATGTACTCTGGCATTGATAATGCACTGGTCGCTAACTCCAAGGTGCATATCGCATGCTCTATATTTTCGCTATCTGCCTAATTTGGAGTAAACACCAGGTTCACTGTTGCTCGTGAATCCTCTGCCTTTATTCCTGTTGGTTCTGTAATGTATTTGTCCGCTGTGTTTGCCCGTTTTGCCAATTATAAGAATTTATCCAGTCTAATTCCCTGTGATTGAAATTCCCAAGTATTAGCCCATGCTCATTTGGAATTGTGGTTGCTTTTTCATCTTTAGGCAAGTCTCGTTGCATTTATCATATTCTCTTCCCTAGGCGTTCTTTTGTTCAGTGGGGGCAGTGTAGATGACCGCTACTACTATGTTCATGTCACCAGGCACTGGTGTTACAACTATGTAACAGTACATAGTTGTACTGTTATGTACACAGTACATGTGTACATAACTATGTACTCTTGGTGATCAGTTTCCTCTGATGTTTTTATTTCCTCAAAGCTTGACCGGCGCAGGTCAATGGGGGGCGATATTACCTGCCGTGTTCGGTAGCTACTTGGTCACGTCTGGCAGTCCCTTGCCCTTCATCTTCCATGTCTCTTCCTACTTCTTCCTCCTCCTCCTCCTCCTACTCTGCTTCCTTGTTCCTCTTACTCTTCTTCCTTGTTCCTCCTCCTCCTCCTGCTGCTGCTCCTCCTGCTCCTCTTCCCACGTACTATCACGTCCGTTCATAACAATAACACCCAACATATTAACTCCCTCCGTGACTGCCTTTGTAGCGCTTATTTTTGTCTTCGCTATTGTCAACACATTCAGATAATTGTAATTATTAACATTTCAAATAAAGTAGTTAATTAATGGCTTGCTTAATATATTGTAGTGAAATACTGATGACGGGGTATTGTTCTATTTCCCAGAGGTGTTTGATATTGTAAAGAATTAAGACTCTTTTAGTTCTCTCTCTCTNTGGAGTTGTGCTCTGGTTGTCGGTCTGGAGTGGCCTCTCCAGGGCGCAAAGCCAGGGTATGTTGATTCGGGGGAGAAGCTGTTACCCAGGTAGCAGGTCCCCCCGCTCCACGGCGCCGAAAGTCTCCAATGGAGAGGCAAACGCCAATCCTATAACAGACAACCACTAATTATAACAGACAAATACTTAAAACATTAACCACATTTAGCTTATTTCTCACGCCTCCAGCCTCAAAACTCTTCTTCAAAAAGCGACATGGCCATACCTGAGTGAACGAACACCTTGCACACTCAAACACCCAAAACTTAAACAAACCATAAATATTGGTTTTAAATATCCTCAACAGCTTTCCTAACGCTTCAACTGTTTCCTATAATAATGAACCCATCTACAAAACTCATAAAAAACGTGACTGGAGCCATATTAAGAGAGCTACCATTCATACCCCTAACATTTCCCACGAACTATAGACTCATTTAACTGAGCGAAATTTTCATTTCAACCTCTCATATGAAGGATAACTACCAAGAGAACCTGTCTGTACCGAGATCGCCACAGCACTTCCCGTGGCATAGTGGTAAAACACTCGCCCTGCGCTTCCCCGGCGATTGGGCCTGGGTTCGTATCCTGGTCGGTATCCAGGTAGCCATTCAGCAGTGAATAGGCACCTGGTTGTTAACGATTTGGCGAGTCGTAGTCCGGATGGATAGGGGAGACCAGCGGGTTTTCTTCCTATTGGGGAGTGTTGTACATGCTGCTATGGCGGTGTGTCCACTCACAGGATGAGTGGCGCTGCCCAATAAACTCGCCCCTCGGGGCAAAATTAAAAAAATTTAAATTTACCTCGGTAGCGACGCCGTCATGATCCAGCGATGTGTGGCGACATCTGGGTCTGAGTGTCGGCAAGGAAGCCAAGTCGTTATGTGGTATATTTATGATATTTTTTTTCTGTCTTAAGTATACAACCATGTTTGTGACCTAAACCATGGTTGATACCTAAAGGAACTATTGAGACAGGATTGTCCATGAGGTAACACGTGAGAGTGAGGCGTCCCAGTGCCTCTCTCTCATGCTATATTCCCTCTGACGACACCATCATAGAGGACTAACGTCGGCTCCCTGTGTGTTAGCCAGAAGTTTTATAAATAAACATTACTTCTACGGCGGTGTTTACAGACAACTCGGTTGATACACTTCCAAGTTCCTACTATATTAAGCTACTGTTGATGAGGAGAGCCTAATGGCAGGACCTTTGGAGTGGATCTCCATGGAGGACCTTTGGAGTGCCTCTCCATGGGAGGACATTTGGAATGCCTCTCCATGGGAGGACATTTGGAGTGGCTCTCCATGGGAGGACAATTGGAGTGCCTCTCCATGGGAGGACATTTGGAGTGCCTCTCCATGGGAGGACATTTGGAGTGCCTCTCCACGGGAGGACATTTGGAGTGCCTCTCCATGGGAGGACATTTGGAGTGCCTCTCCATGGGAGGACATTTGGAGTGTCTCTCCATGGGAGGACATTTGGAGTGTCTCTCCATGGGAGGACATTTGGAGTGCCTCTCCATGGGAGGACATTTGGAGTGCCTCTCCATGGGAGACCTTTGGAGTGCCTCTCCATGGGAGAACCTTGTAATGTCTCTCCATCCTCTCCGTTATGCAGGACCATCCCTGTATAACGGGCACCCTCATCCTGGAGGCACTACTGGCGTCTAGCTTAGTCTTAACTGCCATTGATGAGACCGTCCGCCATTGCAAAGTGGTGACGTTGCACGCAGTTGCAGCCAGGCCGAAGCAAAAATCCACAATAACAATAGGAAAACCATAATAGGCCTAGTGTCATATGTGAGACAGTTCATATTTCAATAATGATAATACAAATAATAATAATAATGATAATTATTAGCATTATCATTATTATTATTATTAATATTATTGTTGTTATAATAATACATTTTAATAATACAATACATTGTTAGGCAGGACTTTACAACACGAGGGAAGTGACCGCCTGCGGGGACACGCGCTCCTATGAATATATATTTTGCACAGGAATTTTAAATCATGTAATACAATAATAATTACGCTAATTATGCAGGACTCTGATTTGTTAAAACCTCCGCCCTCCATCCTGCCCCTCTCTCTCTCTCTCTCTCTCTCTCTTGCCCCATCACTCTAATGCCTCTCTCTCTCTCTCTCTCTCTTGCCCCATCACTCTGCTGCCTCTCTCTCTCTCTCTCTCTCTTGCCCCATTGCTCTCTTGCCCCATCACTCTGCTGCCTCTCTCTCTCTCTTGCCCCATCACTCTGCTGCCTCTCTGTCCCCCCCCCCGGTCACCTTCCTCACACCAAAGGACCAATCAAAGAGACCACGTGGTGTGAGTAAAGACACAAGAGGAGACCACGTGGTGTGAGTAAAGACACAAGAGGAGGCCACGTGGTGTGGGTAAAGACACAAGAGGAGGCCACGTGGTGTGGGTAAAGACACAAGAGGAGACCACGTGGTGTGAGTAAAGACACAAGAGGAGGCCACGTGGTGTGGGTAAAGACACAAGAGGAGGCCACGTGGTGTGAGTAAAGACACAAGAGGAGACCACGTGGTGTGAGTAAAGACACAAGAGGAGACCACGTGGTGTGAGTAAAGACACAAGAGGAGGCCACGTGGTGTGGGTAAAGACACAAGAGGAGACCACGTGGTGTGAGTAAAGACACAAGAGGAGGCCACGTGGTGTGGGTAAAGACACAAGAGGAGGCCACGTGGTGTGAGTAAAGACACAAGAGGAGGCCACGTGGTGTGGGTAAAGACACAAGAGGAGGCCACGTGGTGTGGGTAAAGACACAAGAGGAGACCACGTGGTGTGAGTAAAGACACAAGAGGAGACCACGTGGTGTGGGTAAAGACACAAGAGGAGACCACGTGGTGTGAGTAAAGACACAAGAGGAGACCACGTGGTGTGAGTAAAGACACAAGAGGAAGCCTCACCGGAAGTGTCGCGGTGTGTGAAGAACTAAAAACAACATTTCAGCAGATCTTTACAAAGATACCAACGTGGAGACCATCGTTGAGGGATGGGAGGCTGGAGGAAACACTGGATGACATAGTATAGTCACTACGGAAGATTTAACAAACAGCTGAAGGAGCTATAGCTGCAACAACATCAATATTGCCAGACTTAATATCACAGTTGCTAAAGAAGATTGTAGATGCGTTTTGTCAGCCAGTAACTGATGTTTTCAATAAAGCAGGAAAACTGCCAGAATTCTGGAAGAAGGCAAACGTAGTCCCAGTATTGAAAAATGGAGACAGACTGTGTAAAATACTGGAGAGAGTAATCAGGTCGAAAATACTGGAGCACCTACAGTCATGACCTAGACAAACTCCTGGGGCCAGATTCACGAAGCAGTTACGCAAGTACTTACGAACTTGCACATCTTTCCTCAATCTTTGACGGCTTTGGTTACATTTATTAAACAGTTTACATGCATGCAAATTTCCCAATTAACTGTTGTTGTTGTTATAAACAGCCTCCTAGTGCTTCGGAGCTGTTTAAGCCGCCAAAGATTGAGAAAAGATGTACAGGTTCGTAAGTACTTGGGTAACTGCTTCGTGAATCTGGCCAACCAGGAGTGGGCAAGCAAATTAGCTGCTGAAGTTCAATCCCAATACATTTTAAGATAATAAAGATAGGGAAGGGAGATAGATAGATAGATTTATCAGGGGAAAGCACCAAGCCATTACGACTATATAGCACTGGGAAGAGGTCAGGATAAAGATTTGGGATGGGACGGGGGGAATAGAAGACCGAATGTCTACACCATAAATGGAGAGCAACTGCGGGAATCGGTGGGATAAAAAGATTTGGGAGTGGCTAAACATGTCCCACACGAACACCAGAGGCCCACTAGGTGAGTACTAGATGAGTAGCTAGGTGAGTAGCTAGTGAGTACACACAGGCAGGGTGACGTTGGCACCATATGGGTCGTTGGCAAACATTAGAATGTCATTTAGAAACCTAAACTAGGAGGTTTAGGTTTAAACATGAGGACGATTTCAAGGTAATCTACAGAGCCCTTGTTAGACCAATACTATAGGATATGCGGTCCCGGCCTGGAATCCATACCATCTGAAACATAAAACAAAAATTGAAAAAGTGCTGAAATTTTCAAATATAGTGCCAGAGCCAAGAGGATTAAGCTATGAGGATAGGATGAAGGAACTGGACATCACAACCATGGAGGACAGGCAAAATAGACGAGATATGATTACAGCATACAAGATAGTGAGGGGAATAGATAAGGTGGACAAGGATAACCTCTTTAATGTGAAAGAAAGAAGAGGACGCAAATGGGAGAAAGGACAAGAGGACACAAGTGGAAGATGGAAACACACAAAAAAGTCGAAGAAATGCAAGGAGATACTGACACTGTGTTTAGGTGGTCACCAGGTGGACTACACCACAGGGAAGACGTTGTGGAAGCCACCTCCACCCACAACGTTAAGGCCAGCTTCGACAAACATTATGATCGTCAGAATAGTTGAGCTATAACGCCACGGGTACATTAAGAGTATAGCAGGCGGGCATAAGAGAGCTATAGAGTTCACTTGCCGGCAGTCACTGTCATGTAAGTCCCCCCCCCCCCCGTCACCCCGCCCCCCCCGCCCGTCACCTTCCCCCACCCCCCGTCACCTTCCCCGCCCCCCCCACGTCACCTTCCCCCTCCCCCGTCACTTTCCCCCACCTTCCCCCCACTCGTTACCTTCAACCTCACACTAGTGGTAATTTTATACTAATTACCCGCCTCGAACCCATCCCCGCCTTCCCCACCATTTCCCTACACCACCTCCTTCCCCCCTCCCCCCCCTCCCCCCCTCGTGACCCCCTGCTAATCACCGGGTCAATTTCTTGCCGGCGCTAATTACTGGGCGCGGATGTTCGCCCATTAGCAGTTGACCAAAATATGGGTCATGAAGCAAGCCGCCGGAAAAAAAAGAGACGCAACACGCTAACTCTGCGCACAGACCAACTGGGATTAATTTGTTTATGCGGGGAAGGGGGGGGGAGGAGAGAGAAGAGAGGAGAGAAGAGAGGGGGGAAGAGGGAGAGGAGAGAGGGAGAGGGGAGAGGAAGAGGGAGGTAAAGATAGTTAAAGTAGACAGAGACGATTGAGGGGAGGGTGTGAAAGAATAATAAGGGGACAGAGAGACAAAAGGTGGAGACAGGAGGAAGGAGAGAAGCGTGAGGGAAAAGGTGGGGGGAGGGGGAAATAATAGGGGGAGAGATACCAGCATGAGGGGGCGCGGGAGTGAGGGTTAGAACACCGCTTTGGTGTCGTACAGCATTTACGTGTCGTATAGCCCTTCCGTACCATACACTGTGTGTGTTTCTTCCGTGCCATACACTGTGTGTCCCTTCCGTGCCATACACTGTGTGTCTCTTCCGTGCCATACACTGTGTGTCCCTTCCGTGCCATACACTGTGTGTCTCTTCCGTGCCATACACTGTGTGTCCCTTCCGTGCCATACACTGTGTGTCTCTTCCGTGCCATACACTGTGTGTCCCTTCCGTGCCATACACTGTGTGTCTCTTCCGTGCCATACACTGTGTGTCCCTTCCGTGCCATACACTGTGTGTCTCTTCCGTGCCGTACACTGTGTGTCCCTTCCGTGCCATACACTGTGTGTCCCTTCCGTGCCATACACTGTGTGTCTCTTCCGTGCCATACACTGTGTGTCTCTTCCGTGCCATACACTGTGTGTCCCTTCCGTGCCATACACTGTGTGTCTCTTCCGTGCCATACACTGTGTGTCTCTTCCGTGCCATACAGACCTGGTGTGCACACACACATTTGTGTGTGTGTACTTTGTATACCAAGTGTGTATTTTCTTATACCAGCGAGGACTTTGTATACCACATACGTCAGACCAATCCTGGAGTATCCAGCTCCAGCATGGAGTCCATATCTAGTCAAGGATAAGACTAAACTAGAAAAGGTTCAAAGGTTTGCCACCAGACTAGTACCCGAGCTGAGAGGTATGAGCTACGAGGAGAGACTACGGGAATTAAACCTCACTTAGCTGGAAGACAGAAGAGTTAGGGGGGGGGGGGGCCATGATCACCACATTCAAGATTCTCAAGGGAATTGATAGGGTAGATATTGACAGGCTATTTAACACAAGGGGCACACGCACTAGGGGACACAGGTGGAAACTGAGTGCCCAAATGAGCCACAGAGATATTAGAAAGAATTTTTTAGTGTCAGAGTGGTTGACAAATGGAATGCATTAGGAAGTGATGTGGTGGAGGCTGACTCCATACACAGTTTCAAGTGTAGATATGATAGAGCCCAGTAGGCTCAGGAACCTGTACACCTGTTGATTGAGGGTTGAGAGGCGGGACCAAAGAGCCAGAGCTCAACCCCCGCAAGCACAACTAGGTGAGTACACACATATGCCCGTACACGTGTACACCCCCCCACCCCCCTGTCCAGAAACGCGTGCAAGTTGAAGCTCAAGTGCGCATCCTTGGCTTCTGTTCATATATTACGGGGTATGAAGACGCCCCGGCCCATGAGGCCCCAGCGAGGCCCCCAGCGAGGTCCCCAGCGAGGTCCCCAGCGAGGCCCCAGCGAGGTCCCAGCGAGGCCCAGCGAGGCCCCCAGCGAGGTCCCCAGCGAGGCGCCAGCGAGGCGCCCAGCGAGGCCCCAGCGAGGCCCCAGCGAGGTCCCAGCGAGGTCCCCAGCGAGGCCCCAGCGAGGTCCCCAGCGAGGTCCCAGCGAGGCCCCAGCGAGGTCCCCAGCGAGGTCCCAGCGAGGCCCCAGCGAGGCCCCAGCGAGGTCCCAGCGAGGTCCCCAACGAGGCCCCAGCGAGGTCCCAACGAGGCCCCAGCGAGATCCCCAGCGAGGTCCCCAGCGAGGTCCCCAACGAGGCCCCCAGCGAGGTCCCAACGAGGCCCCAGCGAGATCCCCAGCGAGGTCCCCAGCGAGGCCCCGAGCGAGGCCCCTGCGAGGTCCCAGCGAGGCCCTTAGCGAGGTCCCCAGCTCCCACTCTTCAACTGTTCTTTCCCTTTTACCAGAGGTACAAAGGCACCCGCACACTGTGGCTGCAGCATGAGGATATCCCCAACAACACTGAGAGTGAATAACACAGTGGCAAAATCCCCGGTACCTCCTACCGGCACGTTTGAAAGATCTAATGACAAGATATTCCATACTATAGTGTACCAGGTCATGACCCAGTTCCTGGTCGCAGAGTTTACACAAGGTGCGCTCTGGATCGGGAGCCATGACACGACCCGCCAATCCATTTACAATTACAACAGGTACCGACAGTTGAGGCTCAGTCACCAGTTTAAGACTTCTCCTTCTGCAGGGGGCTCGAATCCTGCCGAAACTGTTGGCGAGGCGTGGAGCGAGAGAGCATCGCACTGAACCACACACACACAGGCGCTGTATGGGGGTCCGTGCTCATCACCTCAACATATCCAGGTTTATGTCTGTTGGTTGTTCTGTTTGGTTCCTTTATTATGCACCTCATACCTACTCCCGTGGGGTAGTGAACCCCACAACCATCTCGTGGGCTAGTGGACACGATAACCATCCCGTGGGGTAGTGGACCCCACAACCATCTCGTGGGCTAGTGGACCCCACAACCATCCCATGGGCTAGTGGACCCCATGACCATCTCATCAGTAGGTGGAAAAATGACAGAGGTTACAGACACCAAAATTCCTTCAACTAAGCGAGTTATTGCTAAATTAGTTATATAGTTCAGTGAACACTAAACCCTATTATGCCCCTGTTACCTAGCAGTAAAATAGGTACCTGGGTGTTAGTCAGCTGTCACGGCTGCTTCCTGGGGGTGGAGGCCTGGTCGAGGAACGGGCCGCGGGGACACTAAAAAACCCCGAAATCATCTCAAGATAACCTCAAGAAGATAACACGAACAATAGGGTGAAGAACGACCACAAGCACAGTCTCTAAGCTAAGCCACTCACATTTGTGGCGAGCAAGTTTCATAATTTGATTTGCTTACAGTGGAGTGGGCGGCGGTGAAATGGTTCCAGTCACGTCGCTTGCAGTTTGCATTTAACTGTAACAAATGCAGTCATCTGCATTTGCTAGTTACCAAACTTTGGTTAAAATTTCGTCTAGGATAATTTTCAATGAAATATTTACTTATTTCATGAAGATTTGCCTCCACAGCCACAACCCTTCACATAGTGCAGTGTAGCTCCATAAATGTACATGTACCACGAGTTAATACATAAAAAGGGATTATATCTAAGAACTTCTCGTCATGGGCTAAATTTTCTGTAATTTAATTGTTTATGTCCATCTTATTCTACATGGATGGATACTATCAGCGGTGGGAGAGAGTAGCGACGACTGCTACCATCAGCGGTGGGTGAGAGTAGCGACGACTGCTACCATCAGCGGTGGGTGAGGGTAGCGACGACTGCTACCATCAGCGGTGGGTGAGAGTAGCGACGACTGCTACCATCAGCGGTGGGAGAGAGTAGCGACGACTGCTACCGTCAGCGGTGGGTGAGAGTAGCGACGACTGCTACCATCAGCGGTGGGTGAGAGTAGCGACGACTGCTACCATCAGCGGTGGGTGAGAGTAGCGACGACTGCTACCATCAGCGGTGGGTGAGAGTAGCGACGACTGCTACCATCAGCGGTGGGTGAGAGTAGCGACGACTGCTACCATCAGCGGTGGGTGAGGGTAGCGACGACTGCTACCATCAGCGGTGGGTGAGAGTAGCGACGACTGCTACCATCAGCGGTGGGAGAGAGTAGCGACGACTGCTACCATCAGCGGTGGATGAGAGTAGCGTCGACTGCTACCATCAGCGGTGGGTGAGAGTAGCGTCGACTGCTACCATCAGCGGTGGGTGAGAGTAGCGACGACTGCTACCATCAGCGGTGGGTGAGAGTAGCGTCGACTGCTACCATCAGCGGTGGGTGAGAGTAGCGACGACTGCTACCATCAGCGGTGGGTGAGAGTAGCGTCGACTGCTACCATCAGCGGTGGATGAGAGTAGCGTCGACTGCTACCATCAGCGGTGGGTGAGACTAGCGTCGACTGCTACCATCAGCGGTGGATGAGAGTAGCGTCGACTGCTACCATCAGCGGTGGGTGAGAGTAGCGTCGACTGCTACCATCAGCGGTGGATGAGAGTAGCGTCGACTGCTACCATCAGCGGTGGGTGAGGGTAGCGTCGACTGCTACCATCAGCGGTGGATGAGAGTAGCGTCGACTGCTACCATCAGCGGTGGATGAGAGTAGCGACGACTGCTACTATCAGCGGTGGGTGAGAGTAGCGACGACTGCTACCATCAGCGGTGGATGAGAGTAGCGACGACTGCTACTATCAGCGGTGGGTGAGAGTAGCGTCGACTGCTACCATCAGCGGTGGATGAGAGTAGCGACGACTGCTACTATCAGCGGTGGGTGAGAGTAGCGACGACTGCTACCATCAGCGGTGGGTGAGAGTAGCGACGACTGCTACTATCAGCGGTGGGTGAGAGTAGCGACGACTGCTACTATCAGCGGTTACCTTACCTTACCTTGATACCTTGAGGTGCTTCCGGGGCTTATCGTCCCCGCGGCCCGGTCATCGACCAGGCCTCCTGGTTGCTGGACTGATCAACCAGGCTGTTGGACGCGGCTGCTTGCAGCCTGACGTATGAGTCACAGCCTGGTTGATCAGGTATCCTTTGGAGGTGCTTATCCAGTTCTCTCTTGAACACTGTGAGGGGTTTGCCAGTTATGTCCCTTATGTGTAGTGGAAGCGTGTTGAACAGTCTCGGGCCTCTGATGTTGATAGAGTTCTCTCTCAGAGTACCAGTTGCACCTCTGCTTTTCAACGGGGGTATTCTGCACATCCTGTCATGTCTTCTGGTCTCATGTGATGTTATTTCTGTGTGCAGGTTTGGGACCAGCCCCTCTAATATTTTCCACGTGTAAATTATTATGTATCTCTCCCGCCTGCGCTCAAGGGAATACAGATTTAGGCTCTTAAGTCGGTCCCAATAGTTTAGATGTTTTACCGAGTGGATTCTAGCAGTGAAGGACCTCTGCACGCTCTCCAGGTCAGCAATTTCACCAGCAGTGAAAGGGGCTGTCATTGTGCAGCAGTACTCCACTCTAGAGAGCACAAGCGTTTTGAAAAGTGTCATCATCGGTATAGCATCTCTAGTGTGAAAAGTTCTTGTTATCCAACCTGTCATTTTTCTTGCAGTTGTGACGGCTACTTTATTGTGTTCTTTAAAGGTAAGGTCTTCCGACATGAGTACACCCAGATCCTTTACATTGCCTTTTCGTTCTATGTTATGATTTGCCTGAGTTTTGTACGTGGTTTCCGTTTTTATATTTTCATGTTTTCCATAGCGCATGAGCTGGAACTTGTCTTCGTTAAACACCATATTATTTTCTGTAGCCCATAGAAAGACCTGATCTACATCTGACTGGAGGTTCGCCGTGTCCTCTATATTGCCTACTCTCATGAAGATCCTAGTGTCATCTGCAAAGGATGATACAGTGCTATAGGTTGTGCTCTTGTCTATGTCCGATATAAGGATGAGAAAAAGTACTGGAGCAGGCACAGTACCCTGGGGGACTGAGCTCTTAACGGTTGACGGGTTTGGATTTTATTTTGTTGACTATTACACATTGGGTTCTGTTGGTCAGGAATTGTAGATCCATCTGCCTACTTTCCGGTAATTCCTTTTGACGCATTTTATGTGCAATAACACCATGGTCACATTTATCAAAAGCTTTTGCAAAATCTGTGTAAATTACATCACGTTTTTG
>WNGS01158032.1:0-19608 GCA_020271785.1 Procambarus virginalis
GATCTGTGAGTATCACGTCTCCGCTGTCTAGTTCTTTACCGCCTCTGCCCCCCCCCTCTCTTTCAGATTGTGTCTGCAGAATCGAGCTTTAGCTCTGGGCCCCAGCTCTTCACCCACCAGTTCTCTAACATAATTTGTGGCATGTGTGTCACACGCTTCCTCACAGGCGCGTGTTTTGTTATCGTTCATTGTGAACTTTTATTATTTGTTATACACTCCACACTGTGGGGTGTAGTGTGTCAGTGTTATACACTCCACACTGTGGGGTGTAGTGTGTCAGTGTTATACACTCCACACTGTGGGGTGTAGTGTGTCAGTGTTATACACTCCACACTGTGGGGTGTAGTGTGTCAGTGTTATACACTCCACACTGTGGGGTGTAGTGTGTCAGTGTTATACACTCCACACTGTGGGGTGTAGTGTGTCAGTGTTATACACTCCACACTGTGGGGTGTAGTGTGTCAGTGTTATACACTCCACACTGTGGGGTGTAGTGTGTCAGTGTTATACACTCCACACTGTGGGGTGTAGTGTGTCAGTGTTATACACTCCACACTGTGGGGTGTAGTGTGTCAGTGTTATACACTCCACACTGTGGGGTGTAGTGTGTCAGTGTTATACACTCCACACTGTGGGGTGTAGTGTGTCAGTGTTATACACTCCACACTGTGGGGTGTTGTGTGTCAGTGTTATACACTCCACACTGTGGGGTGTTGTGTGTCAGTGTTATACACTCCACACTGTGGGGTGTAGTGTGTCAGTGTTATACACTCCACACTGTGGGGTGTAGTGTGTCAGTGTTATACACTCCACACTGTGGGGTGTTGTGTGTCAGTGTTATACACTCCACACTGTGGGGTGTTGTGTGTCAGTGTTATACACTCCACACTGTGGGGTGTTGTGTGTCAGTGTTATACACTCCACACTGTGGGGTGTTGTGTGTCAGTGTTATACACTCCACACTGTGGGGTGTAGTGTGTCAGTGTTATACACTCCACACTGTGGGGTGTTGTGTGTCAGTGTTATACACTCCACACTGTGGGGTGTTGTGTGTCAGTGTTATACACTTCACACTGTGGGGTGTAGTGTGTCAGTGTTATACACTTCACACTGTGGGGTGTAGTGTGTCAGTGTTATACACTTCACACTGTGGGGTGTTGTGTGTCAGTGTTATACACTTCACACTGTTGGGTGTAGTGTGTCAGTGTTATACACTCCACACTGTGGGGTGTTGTGTGTCAGTGTTATACACTCCACACTGTGGGGTGTTGTGTGTCAGTGTTATACACTCCACACTGTGGGGTGTAGTGTGTCAGTGTTATACACTCCACACTGTGGGGTGTTGTGTGTCAGTGTTATACACTCCACACTGTGGGGTGTAGTGTGTCAGTGTTATACACTCCACACTGTGGGGTGTTGTGTGTCAGTGTTATACACTCCACACTGTGGGGTGTAGTGTGTCAGTGTTATACACTCCAAACTGTGGGGTGTAGTGTGTCAGTGTTATACACTCCACACTGTGGGGTGTAGTGTGTCAGTGTTATACACTCCACACTGTGGGGTGTAGTGTGTCAGTGTTATACACTCCACACTGTGGGGTGTAGTGTGTCAGTGTTATACACTCCACACTGTGGGGTGTAGTGTGTCAGTGTTATACACTCCACACTGTGGGGTGTAGTGTGTCAGTGTTATACACTCCACACTGTGGGGTGTAGTGTGTCAGTGTTATACACTCCACACTGTGGGGTGTAGTGTGTCAGTGTTATACACTCCACACTGTGGGGTGTAGTGTGTCAGTGTTATACACTCCACACTGTGGGGTGTAGTGTGTCAGTGTTATACACTCCACACTGTGGGGTGTTGTGTGTCAGTGTTATACACTCCACACTGTGGGGTGTAGTGTGTCAGTGTTATACACTCCACACTGTGGGGTGTAGTGTGTCAGTGTTATACACTCCACACTGTGGGGTGTAGTGTGTCAGTGTTATACACTCCACACTGTGGGGTGTTGTGTGTCAGTGTTATACACTCCACACTGTGGGGTGTTGTGTGTCAGTGTTATACACTCCACACTGTGGGGTGTAGTGTGTCAGTGTTATACACTCCACACTGTGGGGTGTTGTGTGTCAGTGTTATACACTCCACACTGTGGGGTGTAGTGTGTCAGTGTTATACACTCCACACTGTGGGGTGTAGTGTGTCAGTGTTATACACTCCACACTGTGGGGTGTAGTGTGTCAGTGTTATGCACTCCACACTGTGGGGTGTTGTGTGTCAGTGTTATACACTCCACACTGTGGGGTGTAGTATGTCAGTGTTATACACTCCACACTGTGGGGTGTAGTGTGTCAGTGTTATACACTCCACACTGTGGGGTGTAGTGTGTCAGTGTTATACATAGTTTATTATGTCTTTTTGACTCATTTCGGCATTTCCTTCTGTGCCCTCTTGTTCGTGCCACCAACACTGCCGCCAACACTGCCGCCAACACTGCCACCAACACTGCCACCAACACTGCCGCCAACACTGCCGCCAACACTGCCACCAACACTGCCGCCAACACTGCCGCCATCACTGCCGCCAACACTGCCACCAACACTGCCGCCAACACTGCCACCAACACTGCCACCAACACTGCCGCCAACACTGCCACCAACACTGCCGCCATCACTGCCGCCAACACTGCCACCAACACTCCCGCCAACACTGCCGCCAACACTGCCACCAACACTGCCACCAACACTGCCGCCATCACTGCCGCCAACACTGCCACCAACACTGCCGCCAACACTGCCGCCAACACTGCCACCAACACTGCCACCAACACTGCCACCAACACTGCCACCAACACTGCCACCAACACTGCCGCCAACACTGCCGCCATCACTGCCGCCAACACTGCCACCAACACTGCCGCCAACACTGCCACCAACACTGCCACCAACACTGCCACCAACACTGCCGCCAACACTGCCACCAACACTGCCGCCATCACTGCCGCCAACACTGCCACCAACACTCCCGCCAACACTGCCGCCAACACTGCCACCAACACTGCCACCAACACTGCCGCCATCACTGCCGCCAACACTGCCACCAACACTGCCGCCAACACTGCCGCCAACACTGCCACCAACACTGCCACCAACTCTGCCACCAACACTGCCACCAACACTGCCGCCAACACTGCCGCCCACGCTCTGTCGGCACGCGGCTCCTGTAATAAATTTATTTATAAACTAGCTGTACCCGGCCACGCGTTGCTGTGGCTCAATCTGGTTAAATGGGAAAGAAAGAAAAGAGAAAGTGCACGTTTCTGATATGTTTAATTTCACAATGCTTGTGTGTAGACAATATATTTTGTTGTTCTATTGTGTGAGGAGATATAGAGTTTGTCTGGTTGGCCGACTCAAGAACACACAACATATACATAAAAATCACAATTCCGTGATGCATCAAAATATGACCATGTCGTAGCTCAGTCAATTAAGGCAGCGTCTGGGATGCTCTCGGACGCAGGTTCGAATCCTCTTCACGGCCCTTGTGGATTTGTTCATTTAAACAACATATAATTGTCTATGAGAGAAGCAATCCATATCTAGATATAAACTGCACAATTCTAAAGATTGGCCCTGAGCTTTGTTGGTGGTGATTGTAAACGCCAATTGAATTGGAAATTACAATCTCTTAAGTTGAAATGGCATATCTGTTGGAATAATAGGAATGCGAGGAATGAGGACATCTTCACCTTTGACAGGTCCTGTCAAGATTGTTGCTTCTGCCACGTTGTTGTTGATTTTTTTTACTGCAAGGCGCGTGGCCTTGCAAAGTTTTGGCTGGTTGATATTTCGCAACATAATAATTGGCAAGCCGAGTTTCACTTGACGTACGTGAGATGGTATCCCTGGTAGATCGAGTGAATTCAATAATTCTGTTGGATAATTAACCGCTTCATCTGCTTCCTCAACAGTGTCGACGGACTTGTATGTGACTGCCTCGCTTTGTATGTTAGACTGAATAATATTGTTTAGGTCGTAGACGTCTATGTTCTTGGCCGCAAGAACAGCTCGTTCACTCAGCCAATCCCGATTCTTGTAATTAGTTTGAATATTGGGAAATACTTTTTCAACCAATTCTTCTTTTAACATCACTAAATTCTAGAAGTTATGAGGCAATGAATTTCGTGGTGAGGTCAGGTCAACCGGCACGTTTCCGTTCCCATTTTCCAGAAATTGATGTGAGAATCTCAGCTGATGGATCGGTTTGAAGCTGGACACGCATATTTGTACTTAATTTTAATGTTTTTACGTAGCGCCACAAAGTAAAGTACTTCAGTGTAGCATTTATTTCGTCCGCTGGTGTCAATCGAGGAATTACAGGTAATGTTTGCCTGAAATCTCCAGCAAGCAATATTAATGCGTTCCCAAATGGTCTGATGTTTCCATGCAAATATAAATAAATAAATAAATAAATAAATAAATAAATTCTTATTCAGGTAAGGTACATATATACAAGGTAAGATACAAAGTTGATGGATTTATAGATAGAGCTAGTAAAGTCTAAATAGGGAGCCGGTCGGACAGCACGCTGGACTTGTGATCCTGTGGTCCTGGGTTCGATCCCAGGCGCCGGCGAGAAACATTGGGCAGAGTTTCTTTCACCCTATTCCCCTGTTACCTAGCAGTAAAATAGGTACCTGGGTGTTAGTCAGCTGTCACGGGCTGCTTCCTGGGGATGGAGGCCTGGTCGAGGACCGGGCCGCGGGGACACTAAAGCCCCGAAATCATCTCAAGATAACCTGAAGATAAGAAGATAGTACATACAATGCCTAAAGCCACTATTACGCAAAGCGTTTCGGGCATGAAAAACATTAAAGACTAAAACTTAATACTAATTGAGTCTAAACTATAAAATGTGTTGAGAACAAATAAAAATAAGAAAGGGGAGAACATAGCTGAAAAAGCAGCACAAATACAGTCTGTTTGAGTCGACAAACAGCGTTGTTTACAAAAACAGACATGGATTGACAATAGAGGGGTAAGGTAGGTTACAGGGAATTGATTAGGTAGTGCTTCGTTTTTATCTTAAACTGGTTGAGAGAGGTACAGTCTTTAACATGATTGGGAAGGTCATTCCACATTCTGGGTCCCTTGATTTGTAGAGCATTTCTAGTTTGATTAAGTCGTACTCTTGGAATATCAAAACTGTATTTATTTCTGGTGTGGTGCTCATGGGTTCTGTTACAACCTTCAATGAAGCTTTTGAGGTCAGGATTGGCATTACAGTTCAGCGTTTTATATATGTATAATACACATGAGAGAATGTGCAGTGACTTAATATCTAACATATTCAGAGATTTGAGTAGGGGTACCGAGTGATGTCTGGGGCCAGAGTTGGATATTGTCCTAATAGCAGCTTTGTGTTGAGTAATTAGAGGACGTAAATGATTTTGGGTAGTAGAACCCCAAGCACAAATACCATAGTTGAGATATGGATAGATGAGGGAGTAATAGAGAGTCACCAGGGCAGGTCGGGGTACATAATATCTGATCTTAGAAAGAATGCCAACAGTTTTTGAAACTTTTTTTGATATATTTAAGATGTGTCCCTGGAAATTCAGCTTGTGGTCAATGAGAACGCCAAGGAATTTGCCATCTAATTTGTTACAAATTTGGGTATTGTTTATTCTGAGATTTATTTGATTAGAGGATTTATTGCCAAACAGAATATAGAAAGTTTTGTCAATGTTTTGTCAATTGTCAATGTTAAGGGTGAGTTTGTTGGCAGTTAACTAAAGATGGACTTTATTTACCTCAGTATTTACTGTGGCATTTAGAGCAAGGGGGTCAGGACTGGAGTAATTGAAGGTCGTATCGTCAGCAAATAGAATTGGTTTGAGATGTTGGGAGGCATTTGCAGGTCATTAATGTAGATGAGAAAGAGAAGAGGGCCAAGTATGCTGCCCTGAAGAACACCGATGTTGATGGGTAGGGTGGGAGAAATTGAATTATTCACAGAAACATACTGGAGCCTGTTAGTAAGGTAAGATTTGAGGTATTGCAGGGAGTGTCCTCTGACTCCATAATGATGTAATTTAAGAATAAGGTTTTGGTGGTTGAGTGTCAAAAGCCTCACGCAGGTCCACAAATAACCCAACAGGGAACTCATTTTTATCAAGAGCTGCATGAATCAAGTTAATCATACTAATAAGTGCATCATTAGTGCTTTTTTTGGGTCTGAAGCCGTATTGTCAACAGCTAAGTATATTGTGTTTAGCTAGATAAGAGTAAAGCTGCTTGTAGATTAGTTTTTCAAATATTTTTGACAAGTTAGGCAGGATTGATATGGGTCTGTAGTTGTTAACATCTGTGAGATCACCACATTGTGGGCAGGGGTTACTCTCGCTTTTTTTTTTTAGAATATCTGGCAAGGTTTGGAGTTCAAGTGACTTGTTGAAGAGCAATGCAATAGCAGGGGCTAAAGATCTGGAGGCTTTTTTGTAAATTAAAGTTGGTATTTCCTCAAGGGCACTAGACTTTGTTTTACCAAGTCTAGTGCCCTTTACAAATCTTGCAATGATCGATCAAGAACCTCGAGCGATTTTTTGTGGGCCATTGTACATTCATCCCAAACAATAAGTTTGCATTTCTGCAATAATTTTTCCATGCCAGATCCTTTGGAAATGTTGCACGTGGGAGTTTCAATGAATTGCATTTTCAATGGCGATTTCAAAGCAGAAGTAGCAGTTCTTCCATCTGGTAGCAATGTCGCAGCTATTCAGGACTGTACAAGAGCTAAGGTTATGCCATTTTGTGAACGAAATGCTACCAGAATCAATCTAATTATGAAGGTTTTACCAGTTCCTCCTGGCGTATCTAAGAAGATTTTTCCAAGCCCATTATTGACAGTTTGAACTATTTGATTGTAAATGCCTTTTCGCTCAAGCGTTAGCTTAGGAATATTTGACTGCACATACGACAACAGATCACCCGTGTTGTAACTTTGTTCACGACGCAATTCTACATCGAACGAAGCAGCAGCAGATCGATTCGGTGATGCCATTTTCAATTGATTGAGAACTTCGTTCGCGATTTCTAAGCACAAATCTTCAATCATTATCAACGCTTCGTTGTAGATTTTGCTGTGAAGTCCATGGTCATATTTGAATTGTCCTTGCGTATTCGACGGATAATATCTGCAGCCATGTACAATTTATATTTGTCCCATAACTCTGTTGGAGATGAAGGAGAGCCGGTGGTCAATATGATTGCAAACAATGCACAAATTTGATTTGGATGTGACGTGTTGGACGCATTTTAATGCATACATCCCAGTGTCGGTCGTTCTCCAATATATTCAGAGCTTGACATGCACTACGGAAAGTGGCATGTGTTACGCCGTTGACAAATCTCAATGGCTGGAAAGACATTGGACCGGGCACATTTACCAACAGCATGCTAAGAAAGAAGCATTCATCTTGATTGGGATGCACGGTGTACAGTCTGCCTATCATAGTTTATTTCAATATGCCAAGTTGTCCGTCGACTCGCTCTCACAAGTCGAGCCTGGCCTCGGGCCGCGCTTGGGGAGTAGAAGAACTCCATCAACCAGGTATCAAGCAGGTATCTCTCCTCGCTTGCGTCGTTCAAATGATTTTCTACTGGCATTTCATATGTAATACGTAGACACTTCCGAATTCACCAGTGTTTTCGCAAACACGTCATTTGGCATAACGTGAAGAAAGCAGTTAACGTTCTAACCGGTGGATTCATAGCAGTTTCTTGTACATTTGCAGCTGTGAAATAAACGCGTTGTCCATTTTCTTATTTTCAAAACAAAAACAAAAAATATTAACGAAATATTTATATTCAAACGCAGATCAATCGACACAGCTCAATTTCACCACCAATTGCACTGAAAAATAAGCAGAACAGTTAAAAAAAAACGAAATGAAAAACAATGAAAAAAGAAACAAATAAACTATTCCCATGAAATGAATGGTATGGTAAACAACACAGCTTAATTCCAACGCAATGTCACACAAAATAATTAAATCAATATGAAAATAAATAAAAATCTATGAAAATTCAATTTATCAATGCAATCAGAAACATTGAAATGGAATCATAACATATTTTGTATAGTGTGAGTTGTTTGTACGTGCAACAGATGGCGCTCTTTTTAAAAAAAAATCAAATTTTATCAATCACAGGTGAGGTATCTAAATAGTAGGTATATAAAATCATGCACATATATGATTGGAACGTTGTGTCAAAATTTTAAAGGAATCGGTGAAGAACTTTCGGATATTACAGCGCAAGTTGCTCTTACGTCCTACAGATGGCGCCGTTTTTTTGAAAAAAAGCATGTTTTTTCCTTTAACAGGTGAAGCATGTATATAGTAGATATATAAAAACACTCGCCTACTCGAATGAAACGTTGTGTGGAAATTCCAAAGCAATCGGTAAACAGGTTTCGAAGATTTCTCTCACATGAAAACACTTTAAAAAACAGTTTTTCAAAAAAAGTATATTTTTTCCCCGTCACAGGCGTGACATTTATATAGTATGTATAAAAACCTGCTCGGATGCAAATGGAACGTTGTGTGAAAATTTCAAGGCAATCTGTGAAGAATTTTCGGAGATTAGCGATTTTGAACAAACGGACATTTCCATTTTTATTTATATAGATAATTTGGCTCTATATTTACCCGTTGACGAGCTGGCCCGGAGGGGCTCTGGGAACTCTAGAAACCCTCTCCAGGTATATTCAGATAATATATGACACTCCAGCATGCACGAACACTCACCCTGTATACCACTAAGACAGACCAATCTAGGATATGCAGCTCCAGCCTGGAGTCCATACCTACTTAAACAAGACAAAGCTAGAGAAGATTCAGCGGTATGCCACCAGACTTGTCCAGGAACTGAAAGGATGAGCTACGAGGAAAGGCTGAAGGAGATGAACCTCACGTCCCTGTGTTACGGCCACTTGGGGCCCAGTAACTGGATTCTTGCTGTTACAACTTCCTTATCTATATCCAACCCCAAGACGGTGGCAAGTTTCAAATAACTGGCTGTGGCAAGTAGTAGTGCAAGGGGGGGGGGGGTTAAACCATACACTATTCCACCTTCACCAATATATAACACCTTCACCACTATATTAACACCNGGGGGGAAGGCACAGCTGAGCGGCTCAAGAGTCTGGCGGGAGACCGGGGTCTGGCTGGGAGACCGGGGTCTGGCTGGGCAAAGTGAGGACAGCCACGGAGCAGTTCGTGCCCCTCAACAAGGAGGTTGACGAGCAGAGTAAACTCCTGGTCCAAGAGGCCGTGTAGGGAAGAGAAGGAAAGGACAACACAGTGCAATAGAGGCCAATAGAGGCACTGAAGAGCGCCTGAAATAAATTCACCTTCAGCTTCCCTCCTCCGAGTCAGAAGGGAAGCTGAAGGTATTATGAAAACGACATCATGGCCAAAGATAAGTACTAACCAGAGCTGTTGTAAAACAATGTAAAGAACAAAGGTAAGAGATCACACGAGCAGGTTGAGGAGAGAACTGGAAAGTCTTAGAGAAAACGATCAGGCGTTTAAGGAACTCGGAGAGTTCCGGAGGTGTTTACACAAGAGCCACTGTGGAGACCAAGATTAAAGGAACACTTTAGTCAGTCTACATAATGTAAACAACAAAGTCCTAGAGGCTCTAGGTGAGACAAGAGCAATAGGATCAGACGTAATATTATCTCCTTCAGCGGTCTACTGAAGTTGGTTGTAAAGGTGCTAAGTCAACCCATAAAATGTTAAACAAGTTACACTAAATAAAGGGGACACACAGGAGGCACTAAACTATAGAAGAGTCAGTGCAAGTATTCAGTGCACACTGCCGGGGATGGTAATGAGGCTGTGAATATTGGCGACCTGGAGAAGATCAACTTTGTATGGCAAGAATACAATTACAGAGGTAAAGTCATGCCTCACAACCTGAATCCAGTTCTTTGACAAAGTTACGAAAATAAGAGGAGAAAATGAAGGTTGGGTAAACTATCTTTCCTCCCTACATGGGGAGGGACCCTCTGCCAGTATCAGGCACCTCCCTACATGGGGAGGGACCCTCTGCCAGTATCAGGCACCTCCCTACATGGGGAGGGACCCTCTGCCAGTATCAGGCACCTCCCTACATGGGGAGGGGCGCCTCTGCCAGTATCAGGCACCTCCCTACATGGGGAGGGACCCTCTGCCAGTATCAGGCACCTCCCTACATGGGGAGGGACCCTCTGCCAGTATCAGGCACCTCCCTACATGGGGAGGGACCCTCTGCCAGTATCAGGCACCTCCCTACATGGGGAGGGACCCTCTGCCAGTATCAGGCACCTCCCTACATGGGGAGGGACGCCTCTGCCAGTATCAGGCACCTCCCTACATGGGGAGGGACCCTCTGCCAGTATCAGGCACCTCCCTACATGGGGAGGGACGCCTCTGCCAGTATCAGGCACCTCCCTACATGGGGAGGGACGCCTCTGCCAGTATCAGGCACCTCCCTACATGGGGAGGGACGCCTCTGCCAGTATCAGGCACCTCCCTACATGGGGAGGGACCCTCTGCCAGTATCAGGCACCTCCCTACATGGGGAGGGACCCTCTGCCAGTATCAGGCACCTCCCTACATGGGGAGGGACGCCTCTGCCAGTATCAGGCACCTCCCTACATGGGGAGGGACGCCTCTGCCAGTATCAGGCACCTCCCTACATGGGGAGGGACCCTCTGCCAGTATCAGGCACCTCCCTACATGGGGAGGGACCCTCTGCCAGTATCAGGCACCTCCCTACATGGGGAGGGACCCTCTGCCAGTATCAGGCACCTCCCTACATGGGGAGGGACCCTCTGCCAGTATCAGGCACCTCCCTACATGGGGAGGGACGCCTCTGCCAGTATCAGGCACCTCCCTACATGGGGAGGGACCCTCTGCCAGTATCAGGCACCTCCCTACATGGGGAGGGACCCTCTGCCAGTATCAGGCACCTCCCTACATGGGGAGGGACCCTCTGCCAGTATCAGGCACCTCCCTACATGGGGAGGGACGCCTCTGCCAGTATCAGGCACCTCCCTACATGGGGAGGGACCCTCTGCCAGTATCAGGCACCTCCCTACATGGGGAGGGACCCTCTGCCAGTATCAGGCACCTCCCTACATGGGGAGGGACCCTCTGCCAGTATCAGGCACCTCCCTACATGGGGAGGGACCCTCTGCCAGTATCAGGCACCTCCCTACATGGGGAGGGACCCTCTGCCAGTATCAGGCACCTCCCTACATGGGGAGGGACGCCTCTGCCAGTATCAGGCACCTCCCTACATGGGGAGGGACCCTCTGCCAGTATCAGGCACCTCCCTACATGGGGAGGGACCCTCTGCCAGTATCAGGCACCTCCCTACATGGGGAGGGACGCCTCTGCCAGTATCAGGCACCTCCCTACATGGGGAGGGACGCCTCTGCCAGTATCAGGCACCTCCCTACATGGGGAGGGACGCCTCTGCCAGTATCAGGCACCTCCCTACATGGGGAGGGACCCTCTGCCAGTATCAGGCACCTCCCTACATGGGGAGGGACCCTCTGCCAGTATCAGGCACCTCCCTACATGGGGAGGGACCCTCTGCCAGTATCAGGCACCTCCCTACATGGGGAGGGACCCTCTGCCAGTATCAGGCACCTCCCTACATGGGGAGGGACCCTCTGCCAGTATCAGGCACCTCCCTACATGGGGAGGGACGCCTCTGCCAGTATCAGGCACCTCCCTACATGGGGAGGGACCCTCTGCCAGTATCAGGCACCTCCCTACATGGGGAGGGACGCCTCTGCCAGTATCAGGCACCTCCCTACATGGGGAGGGACCTCTGCCAGTATCAGGCACCTCCCTACATGGGGAGGGACGCCTCTGCCAGTATCAGGCACCTCCCTACATGGGGAGGGACGCCTCTGCCAGTATCAGGCACCTCCCTACATGGGGAGGGACGCCTCTGCCAGTATCAGGCACCTCCCTACATGGGGAGGGACCCTCTGCCAGTATCAGGCACCTCCCTACATGGGGAGGGACGCCTCTGCCAGTATCAGGCACCTCCCTACATGGGGAGGGACGCCTCTGCCAGTATCAGGCACCTCCCTACATGGGGAGGGACGCCTCTGCCAGTATCAGGCACCTCCCTACATGGGGAGGGACGCCTCTGCCAGTATCAGGCACCTCCCTACATGGGGAGGGACGCCTCTGCCAGTATCAGGCACCTCCCTACATGGGGAGGGACCCTCTGCCAGTATCAGGCACCTCCCTACATGGGGAGGGACCCTCTGCCAGTATCAGGCACCTCCCTACATGGGGAGGGACGCCTCTGCCAGTATCAGGCACCTCCCTACATGGGGAGGGACGCCTCTGCCAGTATCAGGCACCTCCCTACATGGGGAGGGACGCCTCTGCCAGTATCAGGCACCTCCCTACATGGGGAGGGACCCTCTGCCAGTATCAGGCACCTCCCTACATGGGGAGGGACGCCTCTGCCAGTATCAGGCACCTCCCTACATGGGGAGGGACCCTCTGCCAGTATCAGGCACCTCCCTACATGGGGAGGGACGCCTCTGCCAGTATCAGGCACCTCCCTACATGGGGAGGGACCCTCTGCCAGTATCAGGCACCTCCCTACATGGGGAGGGACCCTCTGCCAGTATCAGGCACCTCCCTACATGGGGAGGGACCCTCTGCCAGTATCAGGCACCTCCCTACATGGGGAGGGACGCCTCTGCCAGTATCAGGCACCTCCCTACATGGGGAGGGACCCTCTGCCAGTATCAGGCACCTCCCTACATGGGGAGGGACCCTCTGCCAGTATCAGGCACCTCCCTACATGGGGAGGGACCCTCTGCCAGTATCAGGCACCTCCCTACATGGGGAGGGACCCTCTGCCAGTATCAGGCACCTCCCTACATGGGGAGGGACCCTCTGCCAGTATCAGGCACCTCCCTACATGGGGAGGGACCCTCTGCCAGTATCAGGCACCTCCCTACATGGGGAGGGACCCTCTGCCAGTATCAGGCACCTCCCTACATGGGGAGGGACCCTCTGCCAGTATCAGGCACCTCCCTACATGGGGAGGGACGCCTCTGCCAGTATCAGGCACCTCCCTACATGGGGAGGGACGCCTCTGCCAGTATCAGGCACCTCCCTACATGGGGAGGGACGCCTCTGCCAGTATCAGGCACCTCCCTACATGGGGAGGGACGCCTCTGCCAGTATCAGGCACCTCCCTACATGGGGAGGGACCCTCTGCCAGTATCAGGCACCTCCCTACATGGGGAGGGACGCCTCTGCCAGTATCAGGCACCTCCCTACATGGGGAGGGACGCCTCTGCCAGTATCAGGCACCTCCCTACATGGGGAGGGACGCCTCTGCCAGTATCAGGCACCTCCCTACATGGGGAGGGACGCCTCTGCCAGTATCAGGCACCTCCCTACATGGGGAGGGACGCCTCTGCCAGTATCAGGCACCTCCCTACATGGGGAGGGACGCCTCTGCCAGTATCAGGCACCTCCCTACATGGGGAGGGACGCCTCTGCCAGTATCAGGCACCTCCCTACATGGGGAGGGACGCCTCTGCCAGTATCAGGCACCTCCCTACATGGGGAGGGACCCTCTGCCAGTATCAGGCACCTCCCTACATGGGGAGGGACCCTCTGCCAGTATCAGGCACCTCCCTACATGGGGAGGGACGCCTCTGCCAGTATCAGGCACCTCCCTACATGGGGAGGGACGCCTCTGCCAGTATCAGGCACCTCCCTACATGGGGAGGGACGCCTCTGCCAGTATCAGGCACCTCCCTACATGGGGAGGGACGCCTCTGCCAGTATCAGGCACCTCCCTACATGGGGAGGGACGCCTCTGCCAGTATCAGGCACCTCCCTACATGGGGAGGGACCCTCTGCCAGTATCAGGCACCTCCCTACATGGGGAGGGACGCCTCTGCCAGTATCAGGCACCTCCCTACATGGGGAGGGACGCCTCTGCCAGTATCAGGCACCTCCCTACATGGGGAGGGACCCTCTGCCAGTATCAGGCACCTCCCTACATGGGGAGGGACCCTCTGCCAGTATCAGGCACCTCCCTACATGGGGAGGGACCCTCTGCCAGTATCAGGCACCTCCCTACATGGGGAGGGACGCCTCTGCCAGTATCAGGCACCTCCCTACATGGGGAGGGACCCTCTGCCAGTATCAGGCACCTCCCTACATGGGGAGGGACCCTCTGCCAGTATCAGGCACCTCCCTACATGGGGAGGGACGCCTCTGCCAGTATCAGGCACCTCCCTACATGGGGAGGGACGCCTCTGCCAGTATCAGGCACCTCCCTACATGGGGAGGGACCCTCTGCCAGTATCAGGCACCTCCCTACATGGGGAGGGACGCCTCTGCCAGTATCAGGCACCTCCCTACATGGGGAGGGACCCTCTGCCAGTATCAGGCACCTCCCTACATGGGGAGGGACCCTCTGCCAGTATCAGGCACCTCCCTACATGGGGAGGGACCCTCTGCCAGTATCAGGCACCTCCCTACATGGGGAGGGACCCTCTGCCAGTATCAGGCACCTCCCTACATGGGGAGGGACGCCTCTGCCAGTATCAGGCACCTCCCTACATGGGGAGGGACGCCTCTGCCAGTATCAGGCACCTCCCTACATGGGGAGGGACCCTCTGCCAGTATCAGGCACCTCCCTACATGGGGAGGGACCCTCTGCCAGTATCAGGCACCTCCCTACATGGGGAGGGACCCTCTGCCAGTATCAGGCACCTCCCTACATGGGGAGGGACGCCTCTGCCAGTATCAGGCACCTCCCTACATGGGGAGGGACGCCTCTGCCAGTATCAGGCACCTCCCTACATGGGGAGGGACGCCTCTGCCAGTATCAGGCACCTCCCTACATGGGGAGGGACCCTCTGCCAGTATCAGGCACCTCCCTACATGGGGAGGGACCCTCTGCCAGTATCAGGCACCTCCCTACATGGGGAGGGACCCTCTGCCAGTATCAGGCACCTCCCTACATGGGGAGGGACCCTCTGCCAGTATCAGGCACCTCCCTACATGGGGAGGGACGCCTCTGCCAGTATCAGGCACCTCCCTACATGGGGAGGGACCCTCTGCCAGTATCAGGCACCTCCCTACATGGGGAGGGACCCTCTGCCAGTATCAGGCACCTCCCTACATGGGGAGGGACGCCTCTGCCAGTATCAGGCACCTCCCTACATGGGGAGGGACGCCTCTGCCAGTATCAGGCACCTCCCTACATGGGGAGGGACGCCTCTGCCAGTATCAGGCACCTCCCTACATGGGGAGGGACCCTCTGCCAGTATCAGGCACCTCCCTACATGGGGAGGGACCCTCTGCCAGTATCAGGCACCTCCCTACATGGGGAGGGACGCCTCTGCCAGTATCAGGCACCTCCCTACATGGGGAGGGACGCCTCTGCCAGTATCAGGCACCTCCCTACATGGGGAGGGACCCTCTGCCAGTATCAGGCACCTCCCTACATGGGGAGGGACCCTCTGCCAGTATCAGGCACCTCCCTACATGGGGAGGGACCCTCTGCCAGTATCAGGCACCTCCCTACATGGGGAGGGACGCCTCTGCCAGTATCAGGCACCTCCCTACATGGGGAGGGACCCTCTGCCAGTATCAGGCACCTCCCTACATGGGGAGGGACCCTCTGCCAGTATCAGGCACCTCCCTACATGGGGAGGGACCCTCTGCCAGTATCAGGCACCTCCCTACATGGGGAGGGACGCCTCTGCCAGTATCAGGCACCTCCCTACATGGGGAGGGACGCCTCTGCCAGTATCAGGCACCTCCCTACATGGGGAGGGACCCTCTGCCAGTATCAGGCACCTCCCTACATGGGGAGGGACCCTCTGCCAGTATCAGGCACCTCCCTACATGGGGA
Source organism: Procambarus virginalis (assembly GCA_020271785.1). NCBI lineage: Eukaryota > Metazoa > Arthropoda > Malacostraca > Decapoda > Cambaridae > Procambarus > Procambarus virginalis. The sequence continues at coordinate 15,972 of WNGS01158032.1, forward strand.
GGGACCCTCTGCCAGTATCAGGCACCTCCCTACATGGGGAGGGACGCCTCTGCCAGTATCAGGCACCTCCCTACATGGGGAGGGACCCTCTGCCAGTATCAGGCACCTCCCTACATGGGGAGGGACCCTCTGCCAGTATCAGGCACCTCCCTACATGGGGAGGGACCCTCTGCCAGTATCAGGCACCTCCCTACATGGGGAGGGACCCTCTGCCAGTATCAGGCACCTCCCTACATGGGGAGGGACCCTCTGCCAGTATCAGGCACCTCCCTACATGGGGAGGGACCCTCTGCCAGTATCAGGCACCTCCCTACATGGGGAGGGACCCTCTGCCAGTATCAGGCACCTCCCTACATGGGGAGGGACCCTCTGCCAGTATCAGGCACCTCCCTACATGGGGAGGGACCCTCTGCCAGTATCAGGCACCTCCCTACATGGGGAGGGACCCTCTGCCAGTATCAGGCACCTCCCTACATGGGGAGGGACCCTCTGCCAGTATCAGGCACCTCCCTACATGGGGAGGGACCCTCTGCCAGTATCAGGCACCTCCCTACATGGGGAGGGACGCCTCTGCCAGTATCAGGCACCTCCCTACATGGGGAGGGACGCCTCTGCCAGTATCAGGCACCTCCCTACATGGGGAGGGACGCCTCTGCCAGTATCAGGCACCTCCCTACATGGGGAGGGACCCTCTGCCAGTATCAGGCACCTCCCTACATGGGGAGGGACCCTCTGCCAGTATCAGGCACCTCCCTACATGGGGAGGGACCCTCTGCCAGTATCAGGCACCTCCCTACATGGGGAGGGACCCTCTGCCAGTATCAGGCACCTCCCTACATGGGGAGGGACCCTCTGCCAGTATCAGGCACCTCCCTACATGGGGAGGGACGCCTCTGCCAGTATCAGGCACCTCCCTACATGGGGAGGGACGCCTCTGCCAGTATCAGGCACCTCCCTACATGGGGAGGGACCCTCTGCCAGTATCAGGCACCTCCCTACATGGGGAGGGACGCCTCTGCCAGTATCAGGCACCTCCCTACATGGGGAGGGACGCCTCTGCCAGTATCAGGCACCTCCCTACATGGGGAGGGACCCTCTGCCAGTATCAGGCACCTCCCTACATGGGGAGGGACCCTCTGCCAGTATCAGGCACCTCCCTACATGGGGAGGGACGCCTCTGCCAGTATCAGGCACCTCCCTACATGGGGAGGGACGCCTCTGCCAGTATCAGGCACCTCCCTACATGGGGAGGGACCCTCTGCCAGTATCAGGCACCTCCCTACATGGGGAGGGACCCTCTGCCAGTATCAGGCACCTCCCTACATGGGGAGGGACGCCTCTGCCAGTATCAGGCACCTCCCTACATGGGGAGGGACGCCTCTGCCAGTATCAGGCACCTCCCTACATGGGGAGGGACGCCTCTGCCAGTATCAGGCACCTCCCTACATGGGGAGGGACCCTCTGCCAGTATCAGGCACCTCCCTACATGGGGAGGGACCCTCTGCCAGTATCAGGCACCTCCCTACATGGGGAGGGACCCTCTGCCAGTATCAGGCACCTCCCTACATGGGGAGGGACGCCTCTGCCAGTATCAGGCACCTCCCTACATGGGGAGGGACCCTCTGCCAGTATCAGGCACCTCCCTACATGGGGAGGGACCCTCTGCCAGTATCAGGCACCTCCCTACATGGGGAGGGACCCTCTGCCAGTATCAGGCACCTCCCTACATGGGGAGGGACCCTCTGCCAGTATCAGGCACCTCCCTACATGGGGAGGGACGCCTCTGCCAGTATCAGGCACCTCCCTACATGGGGAGGGACCCTCTGCCAGTATCAGGCACCTCCCTACATGGGGAGGGACGCCTCTGCCAGTATCAGGCACCTCCCTACATGGGGAGGGACGCCTCTGCCAGTATCAGGCACCTCCCTACATGGGGAGGGACGCCTCTGCCAGTATCAGGCACCTCCCTACATGGGGAGGGACGCCTCTGCCAGTATCAGGCACCTCCCTACATGGGGAGGGACCCTCTGCCAGTATCAGGCACCTCCCTACATGGGGAGGGACCCTCTGCCAGTATCAGGCACCTCCCTACATGGGGAGGGACCCTCTGCCAGTATCAGGCACCTCCCTACATGGGGAGGGACGCCTCTGCCAGTATCAGGCACCTCCCTACATGGGGAGGGACGCCTCTGCCAGTATCAGGCACCTCCCTACATGGGGAGGGACGCCTCTGCCAGTATCAGGCACCTCCCTACATGGGGGGGGGACGCCTCTGCCAGTATCAGGCACCTCCCTACATGGGGAGGGACCCTCTGCCAGTATCAGGCACCTCCCTACATGGGGAGGGACCCTCTGCCAGTATCAGGCACCTCCCTACATGGGGAGGGACGCCTCTGCCAGTATCAGGCACCTCCCTACATGGGGAGGGACGCCTCTGCCAGTATCAGGCACCTCCCTACATGGGGAGGGACGCCTCTGCCAGTATCAGGCACCTCCCTACATGGGGAGGGACGCCTCTGCCAGTATCAGGCACCTCCCTACATGGGGAGGGACCCTCTGCCAGTATCAGGCACCTCCCTACATGGGGAGGGACGCCTCTGCCAGTATCAGGCACCTCCCTACATGGGGAGGGAGGGCCCTCTGCCAGTATCAGGCACCTCCCTACATGGGGAGGGACCCTCTGCCAGTATCAGGCACCTCCCTACATGGGGAGGGACCTCTGCCAGTATCAGGCACCTCCCTACATGGGGAGGGACGCCTCTGCCAGTATCAGGCACCTCCCTACGGGAGGGACGCCTCTGCCAGTATCAGGCACCTCCCTACATGGGGAGGGACCCTCTGCCAGTATCAGGCACCTCCCTACATGGGGAGGGACCCTCTGCCAGTATCAGGCACCTCCCTACATGGGGAGGGACGCCTCTGCCAGTATCAGGCACCTCCCTACATGGGGAGGGACGCCTCTGCCAGTATCAGGCACCTCCCTACATGGGGAGGGACGCCTCTGCCAGTATCAGGCACCTCCCTACATGGGAGGGACCCTCTGCCAGTATCAGGCACCTCCCTACATGGGGAGGGACCCTCTGCCAGTATCAGGCACCTCCCTACATGGGGAGGGACGCCTCTGCCAGTATCAGGCACCTCCCTACATGGGGAGGGACGCCTCTGCCAGTATCAGGCACCTCCCTACATGGGGAGGGACCCTCTGCCATATCAGGCACCTCCCTACATGGGGAGGGACCCTCTGCCAGTATCAGGCACCTCCCTACATGGGAGGGACCCTCTGCCAGTATCAGGCACCTCCCTACATGGGGAGGGACCTCTGCCAGTATCAGGCACCTCCTACATGGGGAGGGACCCTCTGCCAGTATCAGGCACCTCCCTACATGGGGAGGGACCCTCTGCCAGTATCAGGCACCTCCCTACATGGGGAGGGACCCTCTGCCAGTATCAGGCACCTCCCTACATGGGGAGGGACCCTCTGCCAGTATCAGGCACCTCCTACATGGGGAGGGACCCTCTGCCAGTATCAGGCACCTCCCTACATGGGGAGGGACCCTCTGCAGTATCAGGCACCTCCCTACATGGGGAGGGACCCTCTGCCAGTATCAGGCACCTCCCTACATGGGGAGGGACCCTC